>JAKUCM010001574.1:0-50341 GCA_023374145.1 Lepidium sativum
GAGCAAGGTAACATCATTTGCTGGGCCATGAGCATGACCATGACCATGTGGAACGATCCCAACTGCGTTCTTGCTAGTATAGAGACTCGTAGCCATGGAATCGATGGCTAAAGTGATTAGAGCAGCCAACATAGCGAGAAATCCGGAGAAGGGAAATTTATGCCATGGAGTATCACTAAGACATTTTGATGACAACATCTCAAAAGAATCAGGCAAAACGTGCATAAAACCAGTTCCAAGGATGATTCCAGAGGCGAAACATTTGACGATAGTGAAGATATTTCCGTCTGGTCGGAGGAATGGAACGGATCGACTAAATAGAGGAGAACCAACACCAATCATACTTGAAATGAGGATTGTGATGATTGCTATGACTTTGAGAGGTGTGGCTTTAGCTTTGTTGACACATGGATTTGCTGACTCGCTTGCACATTCTTCTGGTGCTGTTGAAATTGCAGGAGTGATTGTAAAAGAGACAAAGATTAGTACGAGAAAGAATATTTTCAGTGTTGAAGTTGAAGACATTTTTTCTGTTTTGTCTTTTGGAGTTTTGTGTGTTCAGATTGTTTACTGTTTGTGTGTCTTTGGAACTAAAGGATTACTCGGTTTATATAGTAATTTGTGCCGGTTGTATCCATGCCATTTATTCACTGATGACGAAACTTATTTGATCACTAGTTCGCTTCCTATGTGTAATGAGACAATAAATTACTCATAGACAATAGTCCAAATGGGAGAATGAAAGAATTATATTAAAATTACGAATATATTTCACATTTTCATACTTCAATAATGTTGTTTAAAGTCTAAAATTTTAAAAATTTAATCCTAAAATCCGAATTCTTCTGTTTTAACTTTTTAAAATCATGTTTTACCAAATTATATAGCAACACTTTTACACATTTAACAATTTTTTAATTAAAAAAAAGATATAGTTCTGCAAATAATTCGAATTTCAACTTTTTTAAAAGAAGGATTACATATAGAAACTAAGGTTTATATTATTATCGTTGTTAAAATGCATTTTTCATGCTGTTTGCGGAGCGATTGAAGTCAACCCCATGTATCTTGTATTATTCTTCTAGTAAACGTTTACTTTAATTTTTAATTAAGGTTTAAGCTAATTAGGTTTATAGTTTATAGTATTGCGACGAGCACAATATTGCACGTGACGAGCTTGTGCTTAGTGTAAGGTCTCATTCCAGTCACCAAACAAACATCACATCTGAATGTAGAATCCTCGTTTTTCTTTTTGTCCTTGGTATTTAAATAGATTCGTTCTCATCATTCTGGTTGTGACATGATCAATGACTTGTTCTGTCTCTTCATTCAATTCAAGATGAGTATCTTCACGAACATCTTCCACAACACCTTCATCTACCTCATTTGTGTGAACTTCCTCTGTCTCACTATCCTCCCAAATCGCATCATCATCAGACCAAAAAATCTCAATATTTGCCTGATCATCCTTCCAGGTCCATGCTTTTGTTTCCTCAAAGACTACATCCTTGCTTATCCTGACCATCTTTGTGCTTGGGTTGTACATTCTGTACCCTTTTGACTCTTCAGAAAAACCAACAAAGATTCCCATTGTACTCTTGTCATCTAACTTTCCTCTTTTCTCATCTAAGATATGAACATGTCCAACACTTTCCCATACACGAAAATGTGCAACACTTGGTTTCACACCACTCCATGCTTCTTGTGGTGTCTTATTCTTCACCGAGATAGTTGGACATCTGTTAAGAACATAAAAAGTCCATAGAACAGCATCTGGCCAGAACAGTTTTGGTACCTTTCTAGCTGACAACATAGATCGTACCATATTCATAACTGTTTGATTCTTCCTTTAAGCAGTCTCATTATGTTGTGGAGTGTACGTAGTAGTCAATTGTCTCCGAATCCCATGGTTTTTTTTTACAGAAATCAGAGAGCTCATTTGATGTGTACTCTCCTCCCCGGTCAGTTCTTAATGCCTTGAGTTTCTTCCCAGTCTCAGTTTCTACCTTACTCTTAAACTGTTGGAAAAACTGAAAGCTTATGATTTCTCTTTAAGAAGATATGCCCATGATTATCTTCTGTTGTCATCAATAAAACACAACACATACCTCTTTCCACAAGTAGATGTTCGTGTTATTGTGCCACATATATCCGAATGTACAAGCTCCAATACCTCTTTAGCCCTCTATGTACTCTTTTTTGGAATGGCTTTTCTCGGTTGCTTTCCCACTAGGCAATCCGAGCAAGTAAAGCTTTGTGATTTCAGCTTTGGAAGACCACACACCATCTCCTTCTGCTGCAGCGTTTACATTCCTCTATGACTCAAGTGACCATATCTCTCGTGTCATAGTATAGCTTCACTTTCAGAAGTTGCCTGAAGGCATTTTTCTTCATTTGGTCTCTTCTCGTCTTCAGTCTGATCAAACAACATAAACATTATGTTGATGCTCATCATACTTTCTGCGACTAACCCCTTTTCATCATGAAATAGCTTACACATTCCTTTCTTTATTATGATTGTGAGTCCTCTTTCTTGCAGCTGGCCAATGCTCAACATATTGTTTTTTTAGCTCAGGAACATAGTACACCTCGCTTATGTTGTAAGTAACTCCTCGCAGTACCAGTTTAATGTTTCCTTTTCCAGTCACTTCCATTAGTTTGTTTTTTCCAAACTTGACTGAATGTCTGAAACTTTCATCAAGATTAGAGAACATATCCTTCTTGTCTCCACTCATGCGGCTTGAGCAACTTGAATCTAGAAACCAACTCTTCTCCTTAATACGGCTTTCTTTTCCATCAATATAAGTCATCAACAATTGCTCGGCATCTTCTTCCAAATCTCCATTACTTTCTTCTGTCATTGCCATTAACAAGGTTTCTTCAGTTTCCACCGAGTTTGCATAGTTAAATTCATCCCACAGTGGACACTCATTTTTGTAGCGTCTGAATCGACGACATTTGTAACACTCAATGTTACTTTTGTCTGAGGAGTTTCTCCCTCTACCACGTCCTCTTCCTCTTTCTTGTGTTATGCTTAACACTTGTTCATCTGCCCTTTTAACTCTCTTGAACTTCTGTTCATGAACCATAAGTGAACTATGTAGCTCATCCAATAAGATACTCTCAATGTCTTTCGATTCTTCAATCGAAACCACCAGATATATAAACCTCTCACTCAACGTTTTGAGTATTTTCTCCACCACTTTAGCTTTAGTCATTACTTCTCCATTGCTCCTCATCTGGTTCGTAATGGCCAATACTTGGGTAAAATACTCTTCGATTTTTTCAGACTCTCTGACGCAGTCGGGAAGCAGCTAAAGGTTAGCAAACACTAATCCTTTCTTTGTATTCAAATTCTAGATAAAGAACTTGGATCTAGGTTCTGGAAATCCACCAGAATTAGAGAAACTCCTCCAAGATTGATTAAAATAAAAATAAGTTATCTTTACAATGAATTAGAACTTCTCTTTATATAGAGAAGGATCTTTAGCATAAAAATAGGAGTAGATATCCTTAAGTAAGAAGGAAAACTATAAAGAGAGAAAAATAGGAAACGATAGCATTTTACAGATAGGAGGAAGAGTGTGAGCTCCTTCCTGCATCAGTCTCCTCCACTTGTAAAAGAACGTGTCCCCAAGTTCTTGTCCGGATAAAGGACTCCATCATCATGATACTCATGAATGTCAGCCACGTTAAATGTGTTAGAGATATTCATAGATTTAGGAAGATCCACAACATAGGCATTGTCATTGATCTTACGTATAATCTTGAAAGGTCCATACTAGCGGGGCTGAAGTTTGCTGTATGTTCCGACGGAAAATCTTTCTTTTCGGAGGAACACCATTACTTCATCTCCTTCCGTGAAAATTTTCACCCTTCTATGCTTATCAGCCGACACATTATTCTTCCTACTCGTGGCCTCTAGCTTGACTTTAACCGCTTCTTTAACCGCCAAAACCTTTTCAGCCATAGCTTCTGCCGTTGAACTAACTCCAGGAGCCTTAGGTAGTCTTACCAAATCAACTACGTGCTTAGGAATAGATGTATATACCAACGAGAAAGGTGACTTCCCGGTGGCAGAATGCATAGCACTGTTGTATGCAAACTCTATTTGAGGTAGAGCTAGATCCCATTGCTTAGGTTTGTCACCACAAACACTCCGAATCATATTCCCTATAGTCCTATTAGTAACCTCTGTTTGCCCATCAGTTTGTGGGTGAGCCGTATAACTCCTATTAAGAGCTGTCCCGAACATCCTCCAAAGTGTTAGCCAAAAATGGCTGAGAAATTTGGTGTCACGATCTGAAGTAATAGACTTAGGAACTCCATGAAGACGCACAACTTCTCTGAAAAATAATTTTGCTATGTTAGATGCATCGACAGTCTTCTTACAAGCAACAAAGTGAGACATTTTAGAAAATCTGTCGACAATGACAAACACAGAATCCACTCCTCGCTGAGTTCGAGGTAAACCCAATACAAAATCCATAGTCAAGTCTTGCCAAATATCTTCTGGAATAGGTAAAGGCATATAGAGCCCCGTATTTTGTGATTGACCCTTGGAACTTGACAAATGTAACAACGCTTAATAATTGTTCCAGCATCTTTCCATAGATGAGGCCAGTAGTACCTTTCCTCTAGGCTAGCAATGGTTTTATCTCTCCCTAGGTGTCTGCTGAGGCCTCTTCCATGTAGGTCTCGGATCAGTTTTTCCCTTAAGGATGAACAAGGAATACACAATCGATCCCCTTTGAACAAATAGCCATCTAACACGTGGAAGTCTGCTGAAAGGTGTCTCGCAATGCATTTAGTCCACAACTCTTTAAACTCATTATCACTCTCGTATAATTCTTTCAAAAATTCAAAAACCACCACTTCTTGTGTCAGGGTAGTCAACAGTGATGCTCTCCGACTCAAAGCATCGGCTACTTTGTTAAGAATTCCAGATTTGTGTTGTATGATAAATGGAAATTTCTGCAAAAAACTTACCCATCGAGCATGCATCTTGTTTATCACCTTTTGGCTGTGAAGAAACTTCAAAGCTTGATGGTCGGTGAAGAAAATGAATTCTCTTTGAACTAGGTAATGTTCCCACTACCTCAATGCTCTAAACACCGCATAAATCTCTTGGTCATAAGTGCTCCACTTCTATCGTGCTTCACTCAGATTTTCACTAAAGAAAGCTATTGGTTTCTTCTCCTGAGATAAAACTGCACCTATCCGTACTCCACTAGCATCGCATTCGACTTGGAAGACTTTGTCGAAATCGGGTAAAGCTAGAACTGGGGCAGAACAAAGCTTATCTTTTATTAATGCAAAACTTTCCTCTTGCTTGCAACTCCACTGAAACTTCCCTTTCTTTAAACATTCGGTAATAGGAGTCGTAATGGAGCTGAAATCTCTTATGAACCTTCTGTAAAAAGTAGCCAACCCGTGAAAACTTCGCACTTCCGTGACTGATCTAGGAGTTGGCCAATCTCTAATAGCCTTTACTTTATCTTTATCAACTTGAATCCCTTCTTCACCAATGATAAATCCGAGAAAGAGCAGATTGTTGGTGAGGAACGTACACTTCTTTAAGTTGACATAAAGCTTGTTTTCTTGTAGTACTTGTAATACCTCAGGTAGATGCTTCAAATGATCCTCCTTTGACCTGCTGTAAATTAATATATTGTCAAAATAAACCACCACAAAAGAGCCAATAAACGGTCGTAGAACTTGATTTATCAGGCTCATAAAAGTGCTAGGGGCGTTTGACAAACCGAAAGGCATAACCAGCCATTCGTAAAGCCCATCTTTGCTTTTAAAAGCTGTCTTCCACTCGTCTCCGGGATTAGTTCGGATTTGATGATACCCGCTGCGGAGGTCAAGTTTGGAAAAGATTTTAGAACCTGCCAACTCATCAAGCATGTCTTCTAAACGAGGAATAGGTAACCTATACTTGATAGTTATCTTGTTGATAGCTCTGCTATCAACACACATCCTCATTTGATTACCTTTATTGGGTACAAGGAGAACTGGAACAGCGCAGGGACTCATACTCTCTCTGATGAAACCTTTCCGCAGCAGATCCTCAATTTATCCCTCAGAATTTCATTCTCTGCAGGGCTCATTCGGTAGTGCGGTAAGTTTGGTAAGGTAGAACCTGGAATAAGGTCAATCTGGTGCTGGATGTTTCGCATAGGGGGCAATTCTTGTGGAAGTTCCTCCGCGGTTAACTCTGTAAAGTCTGCCAAAATTTCGAGGATCTCCCTAGGCTTTGGCTGCTTTCTTGTGTCGTGTTTAGTAAACCTTTGACTACTATAGGACAGAAACAATCACTCTCCTTGATTGATTCTTCAAGCTCTTTTTCATTCCGGGTCATCACTATAAAGGTAGAACTTTTTGTCTCGGCTTTCTGTCCTAGGTTTGTAGATGGAGACATAGCGATCTTATGACCCTTCCACGTGAACAACAGCACATTGTCCCTTCCCCTGTATATAATATCGTTGTCATATTGCCAAGGACGACCAAGCAAGAGATGACACACATCCATCTCTAGTACATCACACAACACTTCTTCCTTGTAATGTTTACCAATAGAGATTGGAACTTTGCAAGTCAACGAAACCCGAACTTGAGACACCTTTTTAACCCATCCTAAGGTATAAGGTTTGTCATGTGGTTGTGTAGATAGTTTCAGAAACTCAACTAGTTTTTGAGAGACTAAATTTTCTGTACTGCTGTTATCTACAATAAGATTGCAGAGTTTATTGCTAACTGTGCATCGTGTTTGAAACAGGTTTTTACGCTTCCTTCGTCCTTTGATGATAGCAAAAGCCTCTGAAGCACTAAACTGATCACTTCTCCAGGTTCTTCTTCAGCGAACTCAGCTTCTGCATACTCATCGTTGCTTTCAGGCCCCCTCTCCTCTCCTACAAAGGCAACGGTGTTCCTGGTGGGGCAGACATTTGACTTATGGCCGTGTCCCTGACATCGGAAACACTTGTCAATGTTCGGTCTTGAGTAAGGATTACTCTGTTTCTGGCTTGTTGTTCTATTCTGTTGATCCCTATGGTAGTGGTTAGTGACATTTGCGGCTTCTTTGTCGCTAGGTACAATGTCTACGGCAGCTGCACTCTTATCAACAACCCGTGTTGGTTCATAAGTGTTCTACGGTTGATATCTTTTGTAAGGAGAGAAGTTACGGGAAGTCTTTTCCATTAGCTCTGCTTTTAGGGCTAAACTGGAGGCTTCTTGTACAGTCCAAACAGTCTGTAAGCCAATCTTGTCCTGTATTGAACCTCTTAACCCACTGACATAACGAGCTACCTTTTGATTTTCTATTTCTTCTAGATCGTTTCGTTCTGAGAAACGCAGAAATTCAGCGGTGTATTCGGTTACGGTTCTTTTGTCTTGGGTGCAGCCTATGTACATCTTGTAGAGGATCTGTTCATAGTCCTCTGGGAGAAACCTCTCCATCATGTACTGCTTCATCCTTTGCCAAGTTTTAATTGGTCCTCTCCGTTGCTTCTGTCTCTGGACCACCAGCCTATCCCACCACACAGCAGCTGTACTCTTTAACCGAATTGCTACCATCTTGACATGCTTGCTCTCGGGGACTCCCATGATTTCAAAGAACCGATCTACACTGATCTGCCAATCTAGGAAATCCTCCACTCCCATGGTTCCGTAGAATAGAGGTATATCAGCCTTGACACGGTAATCATGTTCACTCCTCCGAAGTTCTGTGTTAAATCCTTCGTCGGAATAGTCATCATCGGAAGAACTCGTCCTTTTGTAGGCAGGTTGCTTTCCCAGCCTTTTATCTGTCTTTGGTTCTCCTGTGTCTTCCTCTTCTTTAACCTTATTGATACATCTTTCTCCTCGTTGATCAGCAGGGTTGACATTCTGAGCTGTCAAAGCAGTTAGGGCCGTGATTATAGCTTCAGTGAACCCCTGAAAATCCGCTTTGGTTATTGGTTGATCGGCCATGGCGCAACAAGTTATGAAAAGAAATAGGAGAAAACCTGCTCTGATACCACCTGACGCAGTCGGGAAGCAGCTAAAGGTTAACAAACACTAATCCTTTCTTCGTATTCAAATTCTAGGTAAAGAACTTGGATCTAGGTTTTGGAAATCCACCAGAATTAGAGAAACTCCTCTAAGATTGATTAAAATAAAAATAAGTTATCTTTACAATGAATTAGAACTTCTCTTTATATAGAGAAGGATCTTTAGCATAAAAATAGGAGTCGATATCCTTAAGTAAGAAGGAAAACTATAAAGAGAGAAAAATAGGAAACGATAACATTTTACAGATAGGAGGAAGAGTGTGAGCTCCTTCCTGCATCACTCTCTCATCTCGAGTAATTCAAAATCCCTTCTCAATTTCTATAATAGAGACTTCTTCACTCTGGCGTTTCCTCCAAATTTTCTCTTCATTGATTCCTAGATTATCTTGGATGTGATTCTGTCCAAAATCTGCTCACAAGTTACTCTATCAATTGATTGATAGAGGTAATGCTTTACCTTGTGATCAAGAGTTTTGGCATTGTCTAGCTGCTGTCTCTACTCCTCCGTCAGAACAGCCGTTGTCGATGGCTCTTCAAAACCCGTTTCCAACAAGCTCCACAACCCTCGAACTCTGAAGAAATTTTCCATCACTTCACTCCAGTGATCCCAATGCCCATTAAAACTGGGCAATTTCATCTTCTCGTCACCCATTAAAGCTTCTATTTTTCTCTCACAGTCTCATGATCGAATTTACGGCAGCTCTTATTCCAATTTGAAAGTGTATTTAGTGCTTAGACAAAATCAATTCTGAAAACTACTTCTCTTATTGATAAATTCATAGCTTATAAAACATTACAAACTACTTCTCTTACAAAATCTGAAAACCTAATAGATACATTCTCAAATGTCCACAAGAATCAGTTTTAATACAAGAATCTTTCTTACTTTGATTATGACTCTAAACCAAAGACACTAACCAAACAAATCAATTCTTTATCTCCGATTTACTTTTTTTATATCCGGTTTGATTTGTTTCAACAATTAAAAGATAATTTAGTCAACATTTATGTTGAAGTAATACATTTAACTTCATAAAATTATACTTGTTTTAAAATATTTATACAAAAAATTACTCTAACAAATGTATTATTAGATATCATTAAGAAATACAAATATTTATTAAGCATAAATGATCTCATAAACCAATTTTTTGTAACACATAGAAAAAGACCAGTAGTTTGTCTCCATTCACGTATGATTTTCTTTCATATTTTTTGTTCTTTTTGGCAACAAATAATGTCAAATCTATTTTCAATGAGTCATATATATTTATTTTCAGAATCTCTTCCTATTCAAGACATTTTTTGACTTCGCAAAATAACATAAATTGTTATAACTAATTAGTTTTTTTTGTCAAATTGATTCATAAACAAAAATAACAAGTCCGATGTAAGGAAACATAATTAGATAAATAAATGATTTGGCCAAACGTCTAATGTTGCGAACCAAAAATTTTTACTTTTATGGTTAAGCGTATGCAAAAATCAATCCTAAATTGTAGACACTGAAAAATCCTCAAATATTTGAGAAGTCCTCAAAATAAAAAAGAAAAGCTAGCCCAGCTATCAAAATCAACCTCTACTATCTATAGTGACATGAGGCAGGATTTAACCTAGAGCAAAGCCTCAAATTCAGCATGAAGGAAAGACAGTCTTCATCTAATATGTTATGCCCCCATGGTTGTGCCTCTTATGCTGTCCGAATGACAGTAACACCCGAGTCCCGTATGAGTGTCTAAATCATTCCATGAAGCATCCACAAACACCTATAACTAGTGACAGTCGGGGTTTACGTCAGAAGACGAATAAAAGTGTCATTTGTTTTAGATGTGACTAGCGGTTTACAATCGTGTAGCCATTGGCGGGCATTCTGAGCTTTCGCCCAAACTGCAACTTCCATTTTAGCCGTCCGTACAAGCTCAAGGGGATCTTCATTCAGATTATTAAAAACCTTGTCATTACGCGCCTTCCAAAGAAACCATATAATCCAAGGGAAACATTGGGTTTCATCTGCTTTAGGAATCCACCATAGTAAACAATCCAATGTTTGAATACACTGATTGTCCTGGGAAAACATGTCCCGGGGGTATCTTTGAGATTGCCCATACGTGAATTGCTGGAATGCATTCAAAGAGGGCATGATTCATCAGTTCTTTTTCCACCACACACCTGTCACAATGGTCTTCACATTTGATGCCTCGCTTGATTAGGTTATCCTTCACAGCCAGTTTTACCAAAATGGCTTGCCAGATAAATTGTTTGATATTTTGTGCTCTCACTTTCCACATATGAGATTGTAATCCTTGTATACTCAGTCCATGTATTCCTAAATCTAGTAGCAATAAGTTACATTCCGCACGATATCCAAATTTTACAGAACAATAAACTGTCTTGGTGAAATGCCAACCCATCTTATATGCGCTTGGTCTTTTGAGTATATGTGTGCACATGATCAATTGAGCATCTACTATATACATTAATTCTCCGCTTACAACTTCCTGCCATTGCCTGTTATTAAGATCTATCAGGTCCGAGTATAGCGTCCATCTCCCATGGCTGGTCTTGGTCTGGTATCAGGAATCCACACATCAAGCCAAACTCTAATAGTCTCCTCGTTCCCCACTCTATTGATTGAGCCTTTCATCACCAAAGCCTGAGCATAGATAATGCTCCGCCATCCGTAGGATGGTGTGTAAAGGTTGCGCATCTCTAAAGGAAATATCACCCTTGCTGGCAAGGAGGGAGTTCAGTTTTTCTCATAGTCTCTAGAGTTATTTTGTGAGTAACACTGTATTAAAATCCTTGATTTCCCGAAATCCTAATCCGCCTTTAGATTTGATCTTACATAGTCTCTCCCATTTGACCGAGTGTACCCCGCGTGAAGAACCTCAATTGTGCCACCAGAAATCTGTAATGGTCGTAGAGATCTTTGATATAACAACTTTTAGTAAATGATAGCATGTTATCACATAAGACGGAATAGCAGTCAAGACAGACTTGATCAAAACCTCATATTTTCCCTTTGAGTGAAATTTTGCCAACCATGAGTTGATCCTTTCGTTTATCTTATCCTTAACAAAGACAAAAACTTTTGTCATTGGGCCTTCAAGGCCTTCACACAGACTTAAATAAGAGCTTATACCTCCTACGTTCCTAATCCTAAAACGGTTCTGTATTTCTATCTTCAGCACCAGATCGACATCACGGATGAATTGAATTGATGATTTGAAAAAATTTAATTTTTGCCATGAGATTTTTACATAATCATTGAGAACTTGTAATATTGTGGAAGATTATTCCGTGTTGGCTTTGTAGAAGAACAAGCTATCATCCGTGAAAAGTAAATGGGATACTTGGGGGCCCGTTCTCGTGACTGCAATGTCGGTTAGTTGATTATGGATTTATGTCTTAATCTAGCAATCAGTGCCTCTGTACAAAGAATAAATAGGTACAAAGATAAATGATCTCCTTAACGAAATCCTCTTTGTGGACAAATCCTGTAGCAATCAGTGCCTCTATATGTTTCCTCTTTGCGATATGCAATACTTAGTTCATAAGACAACTTTCTTATCATGGTAGGATATGCCTTTTGCGCCATCTAGATAAATCTCTTATACAATAAGAGATCTTATTAGAGAAACGATTTCCCCTTAGTTTTGTGTATCTTGTCCAGCTTGATTTAATAGTTTGGTTTAATTCTTGTTTACCAATCCATCTTCTATCAAAGTGAAAATCTTGTATCCACTTTATCATTCTTCATTCCTATATGCTTTGTCCAATTTTCATTTAATAATTTTGTTTTGTCGGACACCCCGCCATGACCATATGTTCCGAGAGGTGGAAATTCTATAAAACCGCAATTTTGTAGCATCATATTAAAGGGGATAAAAGAAAATTGTCTTCTCATTCTACCACTTTTCTTTTTATGGTGACCTCAAATTTCGTTAAAATCGCCAATAATAAACTGTGGTTCCGATTGTTGTGTTCCATACCGTTCTCTCAAGTAGTTGACTCAAACGTACCCAAACCCGTTCTCTCAAGTATTTGATAGGTTTACCGTAGAAAAATGGAATATATGTTTTTTGTCCTCTTAACTTCATAGATACGCTAATAATACTTTTATCTTTATGGTTAAGGACAACGTCATAATCATTGGGGAAGAAAAGAGCGAGGCCTCCGCTTGTACCTACCGGATGGACTGTTATTAAGTTATGTAACTTTAGTTCTCCTATTAAAGATTCCATAAATGGTTCTCGTTTTTTTTGTCTCCATAAGAAATAAAAATTCAAACTTAGATTTAATATATATATCTTTTAAATAGTACAAAGAGATTAGGCATCCAATGCCTTGACAATTTCATGATAACAGCTTAATCATAAAAAATAGGAGATAAAATTAATTTGAAGAGAAACAAGGGCGAGACGTGGCACCCTTAGTATTTAGCATTAACGATGGTCTTCGCTGGAGAAAAGGGCTTCATGTTGCCGCGAAATAAATCTTGAAGGATGTTTGGATACGGAAGGGGAAATCGTTTAGGATGTTGATCAACCTGAGAAAAGAAGCAGGGACTTGTCGTGTTCTTATTCTCTCAAGTATTATTAAATTTCCTGGATTTAACTCTTGAAATTACTGGTTCATTGCCTTCGATTTGGTCCCTTGATCTGTGGATTTTGCTGCCTCGCTATAATAGGGATTGAGGATTGAAACCTTAGGTTTCGGCGTTTCTTGCGAGACCAATTCTTTGAAAAGATTATGGCCTTTAGGTCCTTCGATTCTTGTTTTGTGGTTGTCAGATTTGCCATTGCCGGCGGAAAAATCCAATTCCATGTTGAAATCTCAGGCGATGATACGGGAAATCGGGAGGCGACCTCTTCCTCCTCCCCTGAATCACTGTCTGATTCTGGTGTGTTACCTGGCTGATGTCTCTCCCTTAAAATCGCCATTTCTAGGGATTTTGCTTTGCTGAAATGGTTCAGTTTACACAGAAACATAAACATACTATAAGGGCAGACGAAATTCTACACGCCCAACAACAAAACCCGAAACCTAAAACCATTCATAATGGAAGTCTTTCAGAAGAATTTCATCAAAAAAGTAATAATAAAATATTAAATAATAATATTTTATTAAGAGAGTTTATCAAAAAGGTTAGAGAATCTCTCAAGTTCCTAGGATTTTGAGAAACTCTTATAATAAAAAATATTATTTATTATTTTATTATTATTTTTTCTGTTTGAGAGATTTTTATAAGAGCCTCTCTCATTGCAAATGTTCTAAAAACCGGTAGAAGCTTATCATATTCACCACACGTGAGACATCCCTTCTGTTGGTCAACATGTCAGGTGAATGGGAATTTTGGGCATGCGAACTGCATAACCAGGCGGTGAAGGGTTTTTCTCCGGAAACCACCACGCCAAGCTTCAATCAGGAGTCAGAAATGATTCACCGCCGGATCTGCTGCATTTTTAAGCTTAAAGATTTTTTCACCATCAGCCATTGCCTCTAGTAGGCACTAACGTCATCGAGGTCACATAAAATGACCCATGGACAAAGGGAAGGAAATATGGAGTCTCCGATGACAAAGTTGCCGTAAGGAGAGCGCAAAATGATCTGAACTCAGTGGCTTCAAGGGAGGTGGAATCTCCGCCAGAAAAAAAAAAAAGGAATGGAAAAAAACAGAGCAAAACGAATATCTAAACCCTAATCTAAGATCGAAGGACTAGACAGGAGAAAGCCGAGATAATTATAACCTAATCTAACACAAAACCTAGAGACAAAGAAACTAAAACATAAAAAATGTTACCAGCAAATCCGAAAGAGAACCGATAACAGCAAACAAATCCAACCAGCGGAGACTAACTCTCAAGACGAGATGCACAAACTCTGTCCGAAAGATCAACATTAGAGAAGACAAAACCTGGCCAAAGCTCGCCGAAAAAGAGAACTTTCAGAGGTAGAATATTCTCTCCCTAAAACAAGGAATATGTGTCTTCTATTTAAAAATAATATATACTCCCTCTGTTCTTTATTAGTTGATGTTTTAGAAATAAAATTTGTTTATTTTTAGTTGTGTTTTAAGATTTCTATGCAAAATTTATTGCACTTTTGGTATTTTTGACTATTTAAATTCTGCAGATTGATTTGTGATTGGTTAAAAATATTTTAGAATTTGTGATAAACTATATTTTTCTTAGAAAAAATAAAATAATTAATGATTTCTTAATATGTGTGAAATGGCTAAAACATCAAGTATAAAAAAACAGAGAGTATAAAATTTTATCAGATTTCTTTTTGTGATTTGTGTTTGTGTTGCCAATACAGTTAAAAGAAACTAAATTTTTTATAGGTATTTCGTATATAATATAGTAGACAATAAAGAAAACTATTATTAGATGTAGTGTATAATCATAAACATGATATAGATACAAGGATATGCTGAAATATAACTAATTTTTATGTTAAAAGAATTATATTTATATAAAATATACTATATAAATTGCAGAGATATACAGAAGCCAAAGCGCAAAAGGCTACTGCAACGGGCGGCAAGCAAGGAGTTCGAAATTTGACTCCCTTAAGAGGGATTAGCACTAGGAAACTAGGTTTAGTGGGCCAAATGTCATCAAATCCAAAAAAGGTGATGAATAAGAGCAAAATAAAAGCTCCCTAATTGTTTTTAAAATTTTATGTTAATAAAATTATTATGCTGGAATTGTCAAGGTTTGGGAAATAAAGTAACTATTAATTATTTGAGAGATATTTGGAGAGCATCAAAGCTGGATTTTTTATTTTTGTCAGAAACAAAAAATAAAGAACATTTTTTAGTTAAGATCCAACAACATTTGGGCTTTAATAATTTGATCACAGTTGACCCATTGGGCTCTAGTGGAGGCTTAGCCCTATTGTATAATAATAATAATAATAATGTGATAATTAATCAAATGGATAAAAATATAATTGATATATCACTTGAAATTACAAGTATCACGTCTCATATAACATTTTTTTATGGAGAACCAGTGTATACAAAACGACCATATGTCTGGGAAAAATTAACACGGTTAGGTATTACCAGATCGGGCCTGTGGATTATATGTGGAGATTTCAATGAGATATCCGGAAACCATGAAAAACAAGGAGGAAATCTTCGAAGCATTAATTCGTTTAACCCTTTTAAACAAATGTTGCGAGACTGTGGATTTTTAGAGTTTCCAAAAATTGGTAACAAGTGGTCTTGGAGAGGAGTACGTAGTAACGGTGTTGTCTGATGCATTTTAGATAAAGCTTATGGAAACGCGGATTGGCAAGACCTATTTTCCTCTTCAGATATTACCTATATGGATATGGTAGGATCTGATCATCGCCCTATTTTAGTACGATGTCAGGACCAACAACGTACAAATCGAACAAAGCGATTTTTCTTTGACAAGAGATGGTTGGGAAAAGAGGGATTTTGAGAGATTGTAGAACGGAGTTGGACAAAATTAGATAATAGATCCGGGGACCGTTCATCATTAGGGGAAAAAATCCGGTTTTGCAGGAAAGAAATATCACACTGGAGGAGGGAGAACCTAAGATCAGGTAGACAGGAAATTGATCACTGGAAACGAATGGTGGAACTACATAACAATAGTACCATCATGGATTCGGGGGCCTTACGCGAAGCTAATGCTAAGCTTAAGTTAGCCTATATGGAGGAGGAGGTCTATTGGAAGCAGAAATGTAGAACTAAATGGCTGCAAGAGGGTGATGAGAATACTAAATTCTTTCATTCTCTGGTGCGTCAGAGGAGAGTACGCAATAAAGTTACTAGATTAGTTGATAACGAGGGTGTATGGGTAACGAAGAATACCGAGATAGTAACTGAAGCGGTCAGATACTTTGCGGATTTGTTTACAACAAATAGGAGTTCACAAGGTTATGCGTATAATTTAGAACGCAAGGTCACAGATTTGGACAATCCAATTCTGATGCGATCTATTACGGAGGAAGAGGTCAAAATGGCTTTATTCAAAATGGATCTAGATAAGTCCCCAGGTCCAGATGGAATGACAGCTATGTTCTTCCAGTCTTCCTGGGAAATTATAAAAAGCGACTTAATATTACTTGTTGATAATTTTCTAAAAATGGGTTTTTTTGATAAGAATCTGAATAAGACAAATATTTGTCTTATACCTAAGGTGTCCTGTCCGACGAAGATGACGGAATTTCGGCCTATTAGTTTGTGTAATATAGGGTACAAATTGGTTGCAAAAATATTAGGCTTACGCCTAAGTAGAGTACTACCAAAGATAGTATCAGCAACGCAGTCAGCCTTTGTTGCGGGGCGTTTGATCTCGGATAACATTTTGATATTTCAGGAGATGATTCATGCGTTACGTACAAATAAGTCAATAAGTAGTAAGTTCATGGCAATAAAAACTGACATGAGCAAAGCATATGATAGAGTAGAATGAAATTTTCTGGCTGAAATAATGAAGGAGTTGGGTTTTAGCGATCAATGGATAAAATGTGTTATGTGGTGTATTACGAGTGTAGAGTACTCGGTTATAATTAATCGGGTACCTGGTGGATGCATTATCCCGGAAAGGGGATTACGGCAAGGAGATCCCTTATCTCCATATCTTTTTATTTTATGTACGGAGGTTCTTATAACCAAAATAAGGAAGGCGGGTGAAGATAGAACCATTACTGGGATTAAAGTGGCAAGATCGAGCCCACCAGTTTCACACCTCCTCTTTGCAGATGACACGCTATTTTTTTGCCAAGCTAATAAAGCTGAGGCAAAAAAGATTTTAGAGATACTTGCTCAATACGAGAGTGTATCAGGGCAAAAGATAAATTTTGATAAGTCATCGATACAGTTTGGTAAACATGTAGGATTGGAAATTAAGCGAGATATCCAACAAATTCTGGGAATTAATACAACTGGTGGATTGGGGCAGTATTTAGGGCTCCCGGAAAGGATAGACGGGTCTCGGGCTCAAGTATTTGCCTTTGTGGCTGATAAGTTATATGCACGTCTATCTACATGGTCAAATAGATTCCTATCCAAAGCAGGGAAAGAGGTTTTGATAAAATCTATCCTGACGGCGCTACCAACGTATGTGATGAGTTGCTATAGATTGCCGAGAAGTGTCCTTCAAAAGGTACACTCTGCAATAGCTAACTTCTGGTGGTCAAACTCAGGGACTACTAGAGGTATTCACTGGAAAACATGGCGAGAATTATGTAAACCAAAAAACAGTGGGTGTTTTGGTTTCCGAATGTTACAGGATTTTAACTCGGCACTCCTAGCAAAAAAAGTATGGAGATTGATTGAATTCCCATACTCACTGTTAGCACGAGTCTTAAAAGGAAAATATTATACGGACACCTGTGTAATGGAAGCTCGAGTTCACGGACAAGTGTCATATGGGTGGCGGAGTATCATGTCGGCAAGACCTTTATTGGCACAGGGTTTACTTAAAAAGCCGGGAGATGGTACAAGAATCGGGGTATGGAAGGATAAATGGATACCAGACGTAGAGCCTAGAATGGCAAAGCGCTCAGATCTACACATCTTTCCAGATATAACGGTGGATCAATTCATAGACCGTAGTACGGGACAATGGAATGAAATCTTGGTAAGAGAATATTTTGGGCAGAGAGATGCACAGTTGATTCTTGGTATAAGGTTACCGGCTTTCGCGAGAAAGGATTCTTGGGGTTGGCACTATACGAAGTCAGGAAGATATACGGTAAAATCTGGTTATCAATTAGCAAGTAGAGTAAGAGATATGGACCAGGGTCGATATGGACCTACTTTGGACTTACTATACAAGGAATGCTGGAAGCTAGATTGTCCTCCAAAGATAAAGCATGTTTTCTGGCAAGTGTTGTCAGGATGCACAGCAGTGTATCAAAATTTGGTGAAACGGGGTCTTGGAAAGGATACGAGGTGTCTAAGATGTGGGATTGATAATGAGTCAATTTTCCACGTGTTATTTGAATGTCCACCAGCAATTCAAGTGTGGGCTCTATCGGTAATACCGAGTCATCCGAGGATTTTCCCAGGAGAATCAGTTGGGTACAACATAGATTATTTGCTTTCATGTGTAAAGCACAATACAGAATTTAAAGGCTTTCCATGGATCATTTGGCATATCTGGAAAGCATGTAATGGTTTCTGCTTCACCCAGGTAGATTTAGACCCTAGAATCATTGTGGATATGGCTACACTAGAGTTCAAGGAATGGACAGAAGCCCGACAGAATAGTGTAGTTCATAGTGTACAAAGGGTTTACAGCTTTGGAATGACCAAGGCACCCTTGATATTTCCTACCACAGCCAATCTCAGTTTCACGGGCTACAAGTGCTACGTGGACGCGTCCTGGAAAGACACTGATCTCTACTCAGGGGTCGGTTGGATCTGCTTTCCAGATTCGGTGGAAGAAATATGTTCGGGATCGATCAGAATTAACCAATTTCTATCGGCTCTTCATGCGGAGGTTGAGGCAGTTTTATGGGCCTTGGGTACGCTTATAGAGCTTCAGATACAAGAAGTGGAGATCTCGACGGATTGTGAGACGGTGTATGCCATAATCCAACACCCAGAGGAGTGGTCGGCGTTCTATCATACCAGGAGGAGATTCGAAGACAGAGTCTACGGTTTTCTACTTGTATTTTCTCGGTTATTCCCAAACAGCTAAATCATAAAGCAGATGCTCTGGTTAAGTTAGGAAGAGTGTCTGGTTTATGAGTTTAGTTGTCTTTTTTATTTCATTATCGTTGGAAAAAAAAATATAAAATATACCCGAATATTATAAAGCTTTATTTTCTTCACATGTGTTAGCTTATCAAAAAACCAAACCTGTACATATTACCCAGTGGTATACCCGTATATAAGGAATCCGAAAGTTACGCTCTCTCCAAATATACTAGACATAATACTAGAAAGCAAGCTTAGTCAATAACTGATCTATATTACCTAGAGGAGAGGAGAGGAGATAAGATATACTATTAGCCCAGTCAAGAATAATAGAGTTTTCGAGCAAATTCCCACAGATATTCATCCAGATTGTAAAGTTGAAAGGATGATATTTGTGGATATTTATTCGATTTTCATTCATATTCTGCATTGTTTCTTTTATTTAGGAATCATATATATTCATTTAGTATAACATAAAAATCATTTTTAAAATCAAAGAAATAAAACTGGATGAATAATTGGTCGGTAAAACTAAAACTAAAAATCTCACAAATCACATCCTCGCCTTAATTGGTCGGTGAATTGATCAAAACAACGCAGGAGAATTAAGCTAAATACAAAATCCAGCATATAACTTCGTGCACAAGAAACATACATGAATAATGTTCTTCAGTCATCAAAACAGATGATACTTGCGTATTTAAGTTGCACTCTTTCTAATCAAACCTTACGTAGATCTGAAGATTTGACGGTCTGATCGCCATCTTGGATGTGTTCTCTATCCAAAACAAGCTTCGATTTAGCCTCACTTACTTAGATCTATTCAGAATTTGTTCCTAAACAAGCCAAAATGCACACAAATTAAGAACTGAAATTCAAAATTTTTCCAAGTCTGAAATAATGATCAATTTCGACCTCTTACATTAATCTAATCGTAACTCTCTCAGTATAGCTCTACTTGCGAAGCGGTTTGCGGCTATGGATCCTTGAAAGCGAGATATTTTTAGACCTATAAAGATCACGATAAGAAGATTAGTGACCGAATAATTATAAACCCTGAAAGTAAGCTAAACAGACAACTATTTGAAACAACCAAAACTAGGTTGTTCAGACCGAATTCCTTACCAGTTAGAGAAGCGATTTGCTGATTACATATTGAGAAGCGGTTTGGTGTTACTTTCTCTATATATCTCCAATTAAGAAGCGGTTTGCTGTTACAAAGTTTAACTCCCAAAACTAGGCTGTTCTGGCTGGATTCCTTACCAGTTTGAACATTCTGTAATTGGCTTTACGAATTTTAGAGACACAGATCGTGACTCGAGAGTTCGAATTTTCATATAGAATAAGGTAAAGAAGTGAATTGGCGCTGAGTTTAATCCTTAAAAAAAAGAGATACCCCCTGGTCTTAGGGTTAAGTTGAGATGGCTCAAACCTTCATTCTTTTATCTCAACACAATCTTTCTAACTCATCTTTTCTTTCCTCTTATTGGGCTTTATGGACCACAAAATAGAGTCCAAAATATTAGTGTTGGGTCTCATAATTCTTCTCCATTTCTAGGAATTCATCATCGAGTTTGCCGTTCCCAATAATCTTGCCTTTATCCTTAAAGAGCTCTAGGTAATCCTTTTTCATTTGCTTCTCTGATTCCATGACAACTCTTGGACTCCATCGCTCTCCCAACTAACTTGAACAGTCTTACTTTTCTTGTGGTTGCAAGACAATGAGCTTTTGCTCTGTGACTATTTACCTGAGCACTAACACATGGAAAACATCATGAAATGCTGCAAGCTCTGGTGTTAAATCAAGACGATAGGCAACAACTCAAATTCCTTCTGTTATGGGGTAGGAACCCATGTACCGTGGCTTGAATTTCCCTCTCTTAACCCAACGGCCCTCTCCTCTGAATATTCTCATCTTCAGGTACACCAAGTCTCCTACTATAAATTCCAAACTTATTCCGCCTTTTGTCTACATAAATTTTCTAATGGTCATGAGCTTCCATCAACCTCCTCTTAAGAATCTTCACATGTTCACTCGTCTTCTGAATGATCTCACATTCCATGTCTTGACACTTCCCCACTTATGTCCAACAAAGTAGAGTGCGACAAGGCCGTCTATAAAGAGCCTCAAAGGGTGGCATGCCTATAGTTGCATGATAACTATTATTATAGGCATACTTTCTCAAATTCAAGTATTGTTCCCAACAACCTCCCCAATCCAGCATGAAAGTCGTAAGCATGTCTTCCATTGTCTAAATCGTCCTCTGAGATGGGCCATCTGTCTGAGGATGTTATGTTGCCCCTAAGGCCTTTCAGAATGCTCCCCAAAATTCTAATGTTAACTTTGGATCTCTGTCTAAAATAATGCTCACTGAATCACCATGTAATCTAATTATCTCATCAACATACCGCTGAGCTAAACGGCTTGTTGTGTCTGTCTTGGTGATTGCCATCAAGTGAGCAGACTTGGTATGTCAGCCTACAATTACCCAAACTGCATCCCGCTTGCTTAATGTTCTCAGAATTTCAGTAACAAAATCCATAGTCGCCATATCCCACTTCTATTCTCGTATTGGTAGCCTCTTAAGAAGTTCACTCGGTACTTGATAATCATCATCTACATCCAGAAAGCCGTATGCTTTGGAAGAGGCTTACCAGAGCTTGAGATCAATAGCACACTACGGAAAGTAAGCTACACTCACTACTACCAGACCAGGGCGAGCTTCCAAAAAGGAAAGCTCAATCCCAACAGTCTCATCTATTGCTGCGGATTCTCGAACAAGAACCGGGGATGAATCTTTACCTTTCTTAACTTTGAAACCTCTTCTGGCAGTTGAGGGGCTTTGATCCTTTATTCGTTTTGGACTAGAAAATAAATAAAACGATTGATTAAGCCGCTCAGACTAACTGGATTCATTGATATTTTTTTTTCATCGAGATTCAGTTGAAATGGCGGTAAGAGACATAAAACCATCCATTCCGGTTCTATATTTGTTCTAACGAAGTCAGGTACGAGGGAATATGTTAATGCAAAAGAGGCGTTTTGTCTTCACCAACTGTCAAGTGGTGAAATTTTCTACATAATATGCTACCTCTTGCTTCATCCCACTCCAATGATAATACCGTTCTAAATCCCGATACATCTTGGTATAACCCAAATGAATTAAGAAATGTGACTTATGTGCTTGCTTCAAAATTTCTTCCTTTAGATCTCTGTCATCAAGAACACAAACTCGACCCCTGAAGATATTTGTCCTATTTTCTGTTGTCTCGAAACCCACAATTCCAATATGAACTCACTTTAGTAAGACAATTTCCTTTTTTGTGCCTTATGAATCCTCCACAGTATATATGCCTGATTAACTCCTTTCAATCCCATAATATTATCCTCCATAGTAACATAACAAATTCTGAGGCTAGATAACATTGTTGCTAACTCTTGTACTTCCTTTGTGCTTGTCACAATGCTCCGTCTCATGCTCAGTGCATCTGCTACAGGATTAGCTTTCCTTGCAGGGTAAGCAATGTCCAAGTCATATACTGCTAGCAACTTTACCCATCTCCGTTGTTTGAGATTCAGGTATGCATCAGTGAAGATATACTTTAAAGCTTTATGGTTAGTAAACACTTATACCTTTTTGCCATAAAAATATGCTCTCCAAACCTTAAGAGGAAATACCAAAACTGCAAGCTCCAAATCATGAGTAGGATAGTTAAGTTTATGTTTCCTTAACTCCCTAGATGCATAAACAATAACCTGACCTTCTTGCATAAGCACACAACTCAATCTAGTTTTCAATGCATCTGTGTAAACCAAATATGATACACCTACTCTCGGTAATACCAACAAAAGCATCTTAGTCAAGCGCTCTTCCAGTACCCCAAAACTCTGCTCACAAGCTTCTGAACATTCAAACCGTAGATCCTTGCACGTGAGTTGTGTCAATGGCTTGGCCAAACTTGCAAACCTTTCGACAAATTTCCGGTAATGCCCAACAAGCCCTAAAAAGCAATGTATCTCATAAGCACTCTTAGGTATATGTTTGATATCATGCTGATCTTCTTTGGATCTACTGCAATTTCTTCATATGACATAATGTAACCTAAGAATTCAATATGTCTCTGCCAAAAGCTGCACTTTGATAAATTAGCATATAAATATCGATCTCTTAATGTCTCCAACACAATCCTTAGGTGTTCAAGATGCTCCACCCTACTCTTGGAGTAAATCAAAATGTCGTATATGAACACAATGACAATTTTGTCCAAGTACTCCTGGAATATGTTATTCATAAGCTTCATAAAAGCAACAAGGGAATTCATCGATCCAAATGGCATCAATGTGTATTTATAATGCCATAACGTGTCCAAAACGCAGTCTTCTTGATATCTTCTTTAGTGATAGCAATATGGTGAGAACCTGATGCCAACTCGATCTTCGATAACCATGAAAAGTTTGAAACTACCATTCTTCTTTCGCGCCAATAACACAGGAAATCCCCATGGTGAAGTAATCCGTCTAAAAATCTTTTATCCAACATTTCTTACAACTGCTTCTTTAGTTATGCCATCTCTAATGGGGCCAAACGATAATGATCTCTTGAGATAGGAGCGGGCCCTAGCTCCACCGAAATAGTGAACTCATCTTCTTGATATATGTGGTTTTTAGCATATTTTAAGAGTCTCTTTTAGCCATTTTCTGTATACATATCTACTATATTCTCATCATTTTAGAATCTTAATAACTTCATCTATTTGTATATCATGCACATTGTATTTGAGAAGATTTCAGGATTTTGAAGACACAAAATTGGAGAGTTATGGAAAAGTGGAGACAAAGAGGTATACAGAGCAGCACTTAGAGTCAGACTAGAGCAGGAGATTGTTAGAATTGAACAAATGTTGGACACCATCTCGAGACAGAAGTCGTACAAAGCTAAAACTCGAGTGCCAGCTCGAGCTAGAAGTCAAGCGAAGCCAAAACTTGAGTGCACTCTCGAGCCGTAGGTCAAGCACCGCAGCTCTGGAGTGGCATCTCGGGTCTATCATTTTCCTGTGGCAAAAGACAAGCCTAGCACTTCTGTCTTCACTCGATGGGCCGATTTTCACAAGCGACTTCAATAATGGATAAAAATTAGACCCAATGGGCCAAATCATTTTAGGGTTTGGTTGAGTTTTGTATAAATACTCTAAATTCTACAAAAACACATGTGAGTTTTTACTACTTTTTGCAACATCCATTTTCTTCTTTGCAATCATGAGACGCAAAAACCTTATGCTTTTGTTTTGAATGTAGTTTTTGTTTTCTTTTAATCTTGGTTATCATATTATTTCAAGTCTATCAGTAATGTCATCTACTCTCAATTTCACTATTAATGATTATGTTATGATTTCTGAGTACTATACATAGGGCTCTTGAGGATGGATTTGGTTGCCGTGGATGTTAAGTTATCTTAGACGTTCTTAGACGTCTAGCACTGATAGGTGTTTGTAAAATGTCTGGCTGAACTAATTTTTCAGAGATTCACACTCTTAGTTCGAGAGATTGAACGTCTGAGGTGTGAATCAGCTCGAAGTGAGTTGTTTATTTATTGGGGTTAAGTTGTTAAGCTTCTATGGTGATAAGGTATGTTAATAGTTTAATCAAGTTTGTTTGCCATAAGAGTGGATTCAATGTCTTCTGAACTTACCGCCTAGAGGTGTGCTCTATTGAGTGTAAGCAAGCGCCTAGTTGATTTAAATGATACGCTAATCCATGATACCCATTCCTCAGGGACCTACTATCTCATCACATGTGCTTACTTTACCTATTTTTTTATTTTTTACTAAATTGCTCTACCTTTATTTTTATTATTGTTATTTGCTTCGTTTACTTTTTTTGTTCAATTCAATTTATGCTTAATTGTTGCTAGAAAATATTCACTTTGATTGACTTGGATTAGAGATGTTGATTGCATCTTGATTGTTAGCTACTCTCCCACTTGGTTTGACACCTATTATACTACATCCACACCTTAGTATAATAGAATTTGAGAAAAGGAGTAAAATAACGGTGAAGATTTCACTGTGATTTGTGAGAGAGTCAAGCCCTACTTGGCTGACAAAACTAAATATGAGGGAACTTCGGTTCTTCTCGATGAGACACCTCATCTCTGATGGGTGTAAGAGTCAAGCTCATGACTCTGAACAAGCACATTTGGGAGATAATTCCATGACATCCTTTGTAAATATTTTAATTAAATTATTATGATTTCATTGTTTTGGTTATTTCGTTTTTGATTTTAAATTTCAGGATTATGGTGAACTAGAGTTTATTATTGACCGAGAAAGTGGAGCAGACTAAAAGTCTGGTCGCTAATGAGCTAACTCGATTTGTCATGTCGAGTCCAAGAATGAAAAAGGGACAAACAAAAAAATCCACCAGATTTTAAAACGAGCCCACAGTATCCTTAAACGTTGCTCCATTTGTTTCAACATATATTTAGTGACCCTTCTGATGTCCTTCACTTCTAACATAATATTGAGTAGAAATTGAAAAAAAAAAGTGAGGGGGCAACACGTTTTAACGTGATCTGGCAGTGAAAGGGTTTATATGTTGGTCATTATCCCTGTTTCACCTCTTGTCTTGATTCTAATGTGACATGCATAAACAGAGTAAGAGTAGACTTGATGTTATTTTTGGCCCCTCTATGAGCAATAATTCAAACGCTAACTCGAGTTGATGTTTCTTTTGTAGCTCCACTACACCCTAAAAACTACATGTGTTAGATAAAGTAAAAATTGATTTCATGTTTTTAGGTTCCTTTTGTTCTACATACATCTTAAGTGTCAAATATATGGCCCGTCCATGTCTTTCACAAGACGTCTTTTTTCCTTCTTTGATAATCACCTCACTTCACTCTCATCTCACTCAAGAAGCCTTTTATTCCATAGAAATTAAACACTCTGCTTTTTGATATTGTTGATTTTTGTTGAAAGATTTTGAAGCTTAGCTCAGGTGCAGTATTAAACAACTGAAGCGCAACTCGAGCCTCATCAACTTCATCCTAGAGTCCCATTGCCGCAAATCTGTGAAGCGTTGCTGTCTTCAACTCGAGTCTCCTTCACCATTCAATCTTGAGTTTGAGTCTCCGCCGCTCAGCCACTGCCGCAACTCGAGCCTCAAGAACTTCAACGCCATGACTCGCTCGCCGCTACATAAGACTCGGACCACAACTCAAACTAATACTCGAGTCTCCACCACGTTTATGTCTAGCCTAGTCACTACTCGAGTTTGACTCCTTCTCACCGCTGTGTCTAAAGCCACTGATACGACAACTTGAGCCGTAGCCGTTCTACCACCAAGTCGTAGCACTAATAACGAGATCAGCTGTAGGTTCTTCGAATAGGTGACAAACTCGTTTTATGGCTGACGAGAACCAGATCACCTGATATGATGCCAACATAGACGAGTTTGATAATGAAGATGACGCTAGTGTGGCTAATGGGAGAACAGTCACCATCATCAAGAAGGGTGCATTTAGGGCTTTAAGACAATTAAAATGACGGGTACACATTACAGTCACCGGGAAACAATGGTCAAACTGGAATCGTCAAGTATGTAGACCTTCTCCTGAATGCATGCGGTTTGACTCAGTTTGTGTCCAACGCTAGAGGGATGATACTACGAGTTTTAACCCTATATTCTACTGCAAGTGCACAGCAAAAGTATTTAGGGATCGAATCCACGAAGAACCAAGTTACACTCTCAAATCCTATTGAATCACAAGCTATATCAATCAAATAAGGAAGTGAATTCTAACAACTTAGATGTGAACGTAATCAAATAATTAAAGCAATCGGATGTCGGGTATTCATTCAGGAGTTAAAATTCTTGTCAGGGAAACTATTTAGGAACTACTCTAATCTTATTCTCGGCTTGAACATGAATGAAGGCAAACCAACTCTCGTTGAATCTACCCCTCTATCAATAACCTAAAGGTCCTAACTCTCGTTGGTTTCAAATTACAAATAGGCTTTATCGTTTGGGTTCAATTATCCAAAATCCAACCTTGCATCTACTCTCGTTGGTAGTGAAGGAATCGCTCTTCTAATTTAGTTCTAGTTCTTAGCAATCTTCTGGAAGGTTAACAACCTAAAATCATTGACTAGGTGATCAGGCTAATCTATGCATTAGATTCGAGTATTAGAAGGAGAATCATCTACTAATCAATCATATTTGTTCCCTAACAGTGAATTCTAAAACCCTAGAATCCCTACATCCGATCTGAGATCTACTCAGACATTAGACAACAAAGTTGGCAAGTCATGATGAACTGGAATTAAAATTGCATAAAGAAAGAATAAGGAGGATTCAGAAATTCTTCTCAAGTATGAAGAGATCTTCTTCCTAGCTTACAAAATCTCAAAACTCTGTAAAATTTTGTTCTCCAATATCAAAGAGGACTCTCTAATAAAAAAAGGAAAAAAGAGTATTTATAGGGCCCAAAATAAGGGTTTAAAATCGCGAATTAGGTTTCTGCGAAAGGCTAGGATCGATCAAGCACTAGGCGATCGATCGATCTCTTGGATGATGAGTCGATCTTCTCATAAACCAAGTCGTTATTCAGATCGTGTGCATAATCCTTTGAGATGACTGATCGATCGATCCTTGATAGATCGATCGGTCCTTCCTTTCGTGGAGAATGACGGAAAATGCTTCAAACCTCTCCAAAGTCCACCTTCAAACATGATTCCAACTCTGAACGTTTTTGACCCGAAATCTCAATAAAACATAGACAAATTTCCCAAATATAACTGTAATAATGAGCTTAAAACTGACAAAATATAAGGAACATCAATTCCCCCAGACTTAGCTTATTGCTTGTCCTCAAGCAAAGAAAGAAAGACCGTAGGAAATCACGTCTCATCAGAAAAATAGTTCTCTCGAGATCATGCACATCAAGTCCAAAGTGATCACAAGAATATGACTCATCAAAATTGAGACCACCTTGTACTTCCCCCAGACTTAGCAAACACAACATTCTCGCGTCACAACTCAAAACAGGGCTCACATACTGACTCCCTAATAAATGTAAGTGCAGTTTCATTCGAGGGAATATCGATCAAAAGGCTTAGAGTTCCTACTTCTACTCTCTAGACTACCTTCAGTTTGATTCCATCTCTCTCTTTTCATAAGAAAAATTCTTACCAGTAAGTTGTTTCATTGGAGTTTTCCTTCAGTAAGTTAATCAGTAAAGTGAAAAAGGTCACGTCATTGGATGTATCCTTAGAGACATCTAATTCACTCTAAAAATTAGTAGCGTCATTGGAAAGCTTTTACCCTAGGCTAACTTAATGTAAAGATTTATATCGAGTCAGAATTTCTGGCTCAAGATGCCTGAATATGGTGAAGAGAGATACAGAACCAAACTTACAAGGAACATCTTTAACTGAGTAAAGAGAAGGAACATACCTGATGTATTACCAATTCCCTTGACGAGAGGATTAAGTCAAGTTATGTGTGAAATCAGCATGAAATCCCCTGAAAGTTGAGATGAGTGTGCTCTGAAACTGAGTGCTGCTTTGTCTATAGGTTTTCCAATAGTCTAATCGATTCCTGACAAATTCAAAACAAATGATAGTAAGTTCAGGATAATGCTAAGGAAATAGAAAATCAAATGATCTGTTGTCAGTCTCAAAAGCTCAAAAATACAGAAATAAAATAGGGAAATAGTCTAAAAATCCTAGAATGAAAAGAAACAAAACAGAGAAATGCGTTAGTCAATAGGTGTTCTCCCCCAGACTTACCTTACACCATCCTGGTGTAAAAATAAACCAAAGGGAAGACATATAAACACGCATAAGAAATAAAAGTGAATAAAAGAAATAGTCTTAAATGTAATAAAAATAAAGTGCAAAAGAAGTAGGAAGTAGCCAAAAAACTACTCAGGCCTCTCGCTATAATGGGCGCCTGATGCTCTGCGGCGGCGAGAAAGACGATGACCCACTGTCTGATCATCCTCGTCATTGTCAGACCGATGTCCAGCAACATCCGGTCGGCGGGTTGGTGCAGTAGGTGCGGCAGCATGTTCGACCCGATCGGCGTCAGGTGCACTCATACAAAAGGCAGATGGGATCCTCTTCAATGCGTTCCAAATGGTCTGCTGAATCGACCTCTTCCTCCTCTCGTTCTCAACATGCCACTCTCTAAACTGCCAATCCGTGAAGTCCGGCGAGTAGTGAGGTAATCCGAATTCCTCCTCAGGAAACTCAGGAAGCAGAAAGCCAGAAGATGGAGCGGTGGATGCTTTGGGTATAAACTGAGTGGAGGTGGAACCTCCATCTCTTCGAGATCGAGTTCGCGGTGCAGTCTCCTTCTCCTTGAGCTTACCGGAGATCTTAAGATAGGATAAGTCAGGTCTGAACACCACGTTCTCTCTGCAGCTTACTGAAGTGAGGTGGGAAGCTCGGGGGGTGACATACATCATATGGGGCGTTTCATCAAAAAACATTCACTGTTTTTTCTCTATAAGGTACCCAAATCGCCCCAATGCAGCTGTATCGATCAAATCGATCCTCTAAATAACCTCTGTATGCTCGAGGTCTAACCCATGATGCATGAATATCGATGTCAGGAGACTACCGATTGGCTCAACCACTCCTTTCCTCGGGTCACCTCTGTATCTATGTCTGATGAGATCATTGGCAAAAAGGTAGCCCCAGTTGATGTTCGAAGGTGGCCCCGCAGCGAGAGTAGGATCGTGGTACAGATCCGATACCATAGAAGAGATATCGTCGTGCAAATACTCCAGCTGAGAATTTGTTACACTGCCTGACTCCTCCTTTGCCAGAACCGTCGACCCAATGTGCTTGGCGACTATCTGAATGGCCGGGTTCCTGATGTGCGTGAGCTTCGAGGCCTTACCCTGATACCTGTCACCTGACAACACATACCTTTGCTCATTCTTTGGCGGCAAGTTCTTTGACAGTTTCTGCCCAACTGCATACTCGTCAAAGCCGTAAATCTGGCACAACTCCTGAATTGTGATAGTTTAGAGGGCTCCTCTGTACCGGTACGTCAGATATTGTGCATAGACTAGACCGTGGGGGTCAACGCATGCGTGTAGATCACACGTTGCCAAGAACTCCTTGACTACCTCTGGATACAGTGGATATGCTTCGAAGCAGAATTTGGTCAGACCGAGGTTGTCCAACAGTTTAACAGCATCTCCTAGGATGCCCATCCTATCTAGCGTCTCGCGGCAGAGGAACTTGGTAGCGATCAACGTGTTTGTCAGGAGTTGATCGTAGAATGGGGGCCCATCCTATCTAGCGTCTCCCTTAGTCATTTCCTTGTATGCTGCGGAATTCCTGACAAGAGTGGGGCATCCCGATTAGCCACACTATCGACGAAATAGGTCTGCTCTAGTCTTGGCCACGACAAACAGTCATTGAGTTGACCACGTCTCTGCACATTGTCGCATTGTCGTGACGAATGACCGCACTGCAGTTTTGAAGATGTTGTGACCTTCTGTGTAGGTTTTTTGGGATTGGAAGTGGATGTGCGAACCATCTACAAAGAAAGAACAGAGACACAACCGATATAATGCGTTTGTGACCGAGAAAATTCACAAAAAATTGAAATCTTAGGTGTAAAAATGATCAGTGGTTCGAATTCTCATTCAAATAAACAATATCAACATCCAGCAATGCATCAATCGAACCACATCAAATCAAAATCAAGCCTACAAATTTAGAAATTTCCCTAAAAATTTCCTTCAACCTAAGGAGCAATCTCTAATCGAAATTTAACAATCCACACAGCAAGAGGGGGTCAAATCTATGTAAGTATGAGGCATATCTATTGGTTAATCAATCAAAATCAACCAAGAAAACAAGTTCCTCTTTTACGCAATTCATCCTCCAAATCAGATCAAAATTTCAAATTAGAGGGCATACCTTTTCAGATCGGAGTTATAAACCACAAAATCAGATAGAGGACAAGATTTTAAGTGGATTAGGCTTTTGAATCGTCAAAAACAGGTGAAAAACGAGAGAGAAATCGAGTTTTTAGAATTTTTGCAAATAGGGTTTATCAAAAAGTAACTGCTCTGCGCGATTAAGAAGACGAACCTGGATTGGGGATCGATCGATCCACGAGTTGCTCGATCGATCAATGCTCTTGCAAGCACTGCTCGATCGATCCTTACCTACTCGGTCGGGCAGTAGATCGTGCGCAAATCTTCTTGTTTTACTCGATCGATCCGCCTTTCTTTACGTCGTGCTCTGGATCGTGCGGTAACTATGCTCGATTGATCCATGCATACTCGGTCGTGCATTGGATCGTGTGTCTTTTGTGCTTGATTGGTCGGTCTTTGCTCATCCAGTCGGGCAACAGATCGGGCACTACTCATCGATCGATTGATCCATGTTTTTTCAGTCGGGCAGTGGATCGTGCGCAAGTCGTGATCGGACGATGCCTTGTGCTCAGTCGTGATTTTGATCGTATGCATCCTACTATATGCCCTTGATCGATCGATCTTGGGAAGATTGATCGATCTATGCCTTCGAGCAGTTCCTACTTAAAAACACCAACAACAAAAACGAAATCAAACAAAAAAGAAAAACGAAAAACAAATTACCAAATAGTGGGTTGCCTCCCACTCAGCGCTCTTTTACAGTCATTAGCTTGACTCAGACGCCATTCAGATGGCGGAGCTACTTGAGTGAGGTTTGCTCACTCCTTGGACACTTATCTCCTCAATGATGAACATTTTCAACTGTTCATCTTTCGTGTGTATCTTCCTTCCTAATGCATCCAGCAATGCAATAGTTCCATCGCGGCCTATTTCCTTGACCGTGTAAGTTCCACCAGCATCAATACCAAGACTGCCTCCAAAAATCTTTATAACAAGACCATTTACAACGTAATTGCAGAATTTTTCAAGCGGATAAAGGATACAAGTGTCTTGATGTTCAGCCGAATCCCTTTCGTGTTCACAGAACAACTCATACTGCTCGTCACAGTCACTGTTTTCTTTACCATCTTGAATCTTACCACAGAAACGACTCGAAAAAGCTCGAATGGGGTATGAAACGTTCTGATCAACGTTTCTGCAACACGACTCTCTGACTCAGAAAGTCTAACTTGGCGCCCGCGGTGTTGAGGAACGGCCTTCCCAACAAGATAGTAACAACTCCTTCTCTTGCCATCTCTAGAACCGTAATGTCTGCAGGGATCTTGCAATTCCTGACTATGAGATTGAAGTCAACAAGTCTCCCCTTAGGGACCTTGGAACATGCATCTCCAAACAAAACAGAGAAGTGATGTTCCTGCATCAGCTCGATACCAAGTTTCTCCATAGTCTCCAAGGAGATAACATTATTACTAGCTCCAGCATCGCATTGAGCATCACTGAAAACCAGCTGTCCAACCCGGCACGGTATCGTAAATTCTCCATGATCCTCTACCTTCTCAAGCTCCTTAGGGTATGGAGCTTGAGGATCGTGTTTGCTCTCATCCGAAATCCCTGCTTCAGATTTCACCACATTGCAAGATTCTGTGGGATTTTTTTTTCATTTTTCCCAGGTAAAGCTCCTTGGGAAACTCATTAAACTCTAGAACTTGTGTGTCCAGCTTCTTGAGGTGCATAGAGACTAACTCAAACTTCCCATTCACGTCACTGTAGATGTTATCCATCTTAGCATTAAGCTCCCTAGTAGTCACAGCGAGCTGCTGAATCAGGGTTTAGATTTCTTCGTTCGACGTCCCTGAAGGTGCTGCTGGAGGTTGTTGCTGCATTGGCGGCGGCACATATGGCTTGTACGGTCTTTTCCAATTACTCCCTCCTGTGTTTAGAGCAAACGGTCTCTGGTTGTTTCATCTTTGCCCTAAGTTCTCAGAAATGTCATCGATCCTTTGACTTTCCACACTGTTTACCTTCTTACCCCGATCATACTCCGGATAATGACTACCAGAACTTGCAGCTAGGTTGTCAATCAAAGTGAAAGCTTCGTCTCTAGTGTTGGTCATGAAATCCCCATTGCTGGCAGCGTTTAGGGAGTTTTTGTACTCCCACTCGATCCCGCTATAGAAGGTGTTGAGGAGCTGTTCACCCGAATACCCATTGTGCGGACAGTCTCGCTGGTATTCCTTGAAACGTTCCCACGCTTCATTCAAAGATTCCCTAGATCGTTGCTGAAACAATGAAATCTTGCTCCTAGGAGCTGCAGTTTTCGACTTCGTGTAGAATTGGTCAAGAAATGATGCTCGAACCTGAGCCCATGTGGTGAGTGATCCTGGAGGTAGTGAACGTAACCACCTGGAAGCTCTGTCGGAGAGTGAGTGGTGGAAGAGCTTACACTTCACATAATCAGCAGGTACACCATTAGAGCTAGTGGTCCCGCATATCTCCTCGAAGTTCTCTATGTGGTCCATAGGATTCTCCCCTGGAAGTCCATTGAAGACATACTGCTTGATTAACCCAATGAGCTGAGGTTTGATCTCATAATCATTCCTCTCAATAGCAGGAGGTCGGATAGCTGAGCGATTTCGATAGTAAGTGTGTGGAGTGTCCATGTCTCCTATCGCTCTGTGTTGAGCAGGCTCCCGTACACTTCAAATCTCAGCCAACTCTCTCTACAACTGTTGTACCATTGTGGCTTTGTCCTCCGGATCCTGCGCTTGATTTCCTGGAGGATTCATATTTCTGACTCTTCGGTTTTCTCTCTCGACTCTCGAAAGCTTCTGATTATCTATATTGAATAGGTGTTTTGACCCTTGAATTCTGGTCATACACCTGGAAAAGAACAAAAACAAACAAAAAGAAAAACATAAGTAACGATATAGACTTGAAACTGTGAACAGAAAATCGAAAATTCGTAACCTCTTTTCACTTGACCTTAATCGATGCCTCATTTCCTTAAGTTTCTTGATCTTGGGAGAGTTTAATCAAATTGAATGGGACGTTACCTTATGTTCAAATTATTGACAACGTGGGATTCTCTAAGTTCAAGGATTGTTTTCCAACATGCAAGCCACTCACTCTCTTTTTATCACTTTCAAAAAGACTGGGGAATGACAAAAATGGACTACCCACTCTAGGAAGTTGTGCCACACAACCGTCTAGAACTAGGGAATCAGTTGATAAAGAAGCCTTGTTAGTTGTTATCAATATTGCCGAAGCAGAATACGGTGCCGCTAACAACAATGTCATTCATGAATAACATCCAATTATTAAGGTAAATAATGATGATGATGATGATTGCAGCATTAACAGCGAATTATCATCAGCTAAACGAAGGGGATGACTCTTACTTTTACTGTTGGACTACTGCATTTGTCAATTAAAAGATGTATGTTGTATTTTCCTTTACGTAATGTCATTAGATTATATGTCTCTATCTATTACATGTTCGGCTCCCACTACATTTTTTTGGTTTGTACGAGTTACTTTGTTTACTAAATTAATGACGTCTTTTAAATTACCATTGTTTACCCACCACATGGATTTTATGTGTTACATGACAACTTGTGTGACGTCTTTAGCCCAATGTCTTTGACTTTACAGAAACGTTTTGGAAAATTCTCGATTCCAACGCTTTCTAATAAGTCAAAGGGAAAATCTATGATTTGACAAATATTTAAGGATTTGTTCTTTTCGGGGTCCATTGCACATCTATTATTCTATATTTCGAGTCCACTCTAATGTCAGCGTCTCTACTTCATTACTACATACTTACAAAAAACATTGGCAATAAGTGTTTGCTCTCATTCCAACTACAGAAGCATCTTCTTAAACCCAACGGGTCATATACGCCTCCAACATCCAGCAAAGAACATTTATTCTGGTTGGTTGAAATTTATTACGCTATATTATTTTTTCTTATACACAATATCTGACACTAACCGACTTTTCACTTGCCTTTTGAAATGTGAGGTTTCATATTTGTCATGTTTGACCATTCCATCATGGAACCGCTGGTGATTGAGAGTGTTTACATTCTGGCATTTGGCACTTCCAAGTTAGGAAATAACATTTTGCTTGATGTGTCAGTATATGACATAACACTACTTTCACTCAGCTGGAAGACAACATCATATCTTAATTCAATATATGTTTCAAAGACTTCCTTCTATCAATAAGCTTTTGGATTAAAACCTAAACTACAGCTTTTACCCATGGCAAATGCCACCTGTTTATGTCTCTGGCGATACAGGTCTTGATATTTTTAAACGTATTTATGATAGTTTAAATGGTACGAACATGTTTGTTTCCTGGTCTCCACAGAATGTTTGCTCACCTCCAAAGTCAAATCATACGGTACTGGAGAGATCCTACGCCTCCAAGACGCATAAACATCCAAAACACGCACCGTCGAATCATGCAGTATTGTTGAACTTGCAGTGTCCTTTGAAGACAACGTGGTTTTAGCAAAGGTAGCCCATACTGAAGAAGTTTATTTGGCTAGGCAAGCAAAATAAGTTCTTCCATCAGAGACGGATGTCTCTTCTTTGGAAACCCAACCAAGACAAACAAATACATCTTTCAATCAAGCGAAGACTACGACTTTGATTTGCGGACATATTCTGCATCCAAAGCTAAACATTACACCATTTGAGGGGTTTGTAAATTAAACTCTTTAGACCTTGGTATTCATGACTTCAATAATATCCCCCAAATACGAACGACTCATGATACCGATGTAATACGGAATGACGGGAAACAATATCTTATTGGGGATGCCACACATGTCATCAACAACATATCTTGCTGTATCAATGAGGATTCTAATATGGATATAAGGATGTCTGATGATTCCATGCACTACAAGAAAACAAGGAGGAATCCGACGCCAAATCCGGTCAGTAGTAGTCGGAATATGGACAATTCCGACCACAATTGACGGCAAACTAGTCGTCGGTTTGAGAAGGTCGGTAACTGAAATACCGTCAGCCGCGGTAGGTATTTTCCGACAACAAAATCTTGTCGGAAATCATTGTCGGAAGACGTCGGAAGAGTGAGGTCGGTACACGTCGGAAAATGAGGTCGGTACACGTCGGAAAAGCCCGGTCGGTACACGTCGGAAGAGGACTGTCGGACGACGTCGGAATACCGCCGTCGGCCGTTGTCGGAATACCGCCGTCGGCCGTTCTCGGAAAATTTTGACCACTTCCAACGGCGGCGCAGAAAATGTAAAAAATAAAAAATCAATAATAAAATAAAAAAATATTTTCTATATTTAAAATTAAAATATAAAAATATAAATGGAAAATATAAAATTCGAAAAATAAGTTTTAAAATTAAAATATATAAAATAAAAGTAGTATTATGAAATACCAAATACATTTAAACTTAAAATGTCTAATTACGAGAAGAGGTAAAACTCATAAAATCCTCTCGGAATTTCGCAAATTTCTGCATCTGACGCTCAAATTCCCGCATTTTGGCGTTGTTCTCTTCAGCCTGACGCTCCATCTCCTCTTGTTTTAATCGCATCTGATTGAATTGCTCCCGTTCTGACGGTGTCAACGAACTATGGGTGAGATGTGACGGGACACCATCGGAAGTAACCAGATTGCCTAGTCAGAAAGGTCGACCTTTAGTACGAGGAGTAGACTGCAAAAAGAAAAAATAATTTATTGTAATATTGGTAAGGAATAAAATTAAATTTAAAAAATAAATTATACCTCAATGACGAGCTGATCGATTTCCTCTCGAGTCAGTTGTGTTGAACTACCTTCGCCGTCTTGACTCCGTTGCGTAAGTATTTCTGTTGTTTTCCGCCGCACTGTCTCGAGAACACCGAGAACCTTCTTATCTTCTACCTTAGTCTGCTTGTTAGTATTTGTATCTTCCATAAGAAGGAGTAAATCAGGTTCCTCGCCAAGTTGAGATGCCTAAAAATATATATCAAAAAGTTATTACCAATTCAAAAATAATAGACTTGTTATAATTAAAACGTACTAACCAGAACACGGGAACGTTCTTCAAAAGTTTAGGCGCCGTTGTTATGGGTAGCAATCCCTAATCCGCCCCGGTTGCTGTTTCTGTTTTGTGAGTTTCTGGTTGCCACTTTTTTGGTGTCCTCGTTCTCCCAATACGTCATGAATTGCTGGAAAAGTTCGGGGTTGCACCGTGGATGGTGGTTTTTTCCCGCCTTCCAAGCTTGTTTCCATTCATGGATATTGTTCTTGTATGAAGAACGACACTGCTTATCAAACTCTACTCTGACCCGAGGAGTCAACTCGACGTCCCAATTAAAATCTTGCTGCAAAAAAATTTGAGTAACTTTATTAGAACAAAATTATTTGTATTAGTGAAAATGTAAAAAAGATTAAAATTTTTTGAAACAGATTACCGTAAATGATTTGAACCAACTCTCCTGCAGTTCCCGGGGAAAATCATTGTAACGTGGATACGCATGTGGAAGTTGATGCTGAATCATCTTCAAGATAGACTTCTTAATACCTTTTTCGTAGCGAAACCTGAAAACAAATTGTCTAGTAGTTAGTCGGATTTTAATATAGATTTATATTAAAAAAGAACACAATAAAATTACATACCAAGAACCTCCATGCGGATCAAGTACTGTAATATGTCGGCGACCTTCTGCGGTAAGTATTTGCTCAATCGTGAGATTTGCAACCGAGCCATGTTGTTGATTATCGTGACTGGAATGTGGAGTAGGACTCGGACTTTGGGTTTGGTCCGAGTCAAAGACATGTGTACCAACTACATGTCTCTGAAAGTCACCGTAACTGGTCCTGATTATGAATATATTGTATACGAATTCCAAAAGTTTTTTTTGGTGTAGAGCAATGTTAAAGTTATTAAAATAGCATTCAGTAATCATTATAGATATATATAAATATTAAAAAAAATTTGCAAAGTTTGTGAGTAATAACTCGTTGTGCACGAGTGATTATGTAGTATAGTAATAAATTTATATTTGTAACCGATTGATATATATGTGTAATCGACATTTTTTTGCTAATTTTTTTTTTTTGTTGGAAAATTTATGTAGTCTTAATAGTTGGAATAAGGATAACATTATTCAGATGCAGAATCATAATCAGACGACTTTTCAGTACAGCTTGATGGTAAATCATCCCCAAACTCCCCACAATAATCATCAGAGTCATCGTGGACCGTTGCATCTTGATGTTCTGAGACATCGACACAGAGATCAATACCAAGGGAAATCCGCAGCGGTCCTATTCTACCAGGAGTATCTTGATGCATTGGAGAATTATCTGAAGATCCATTAAGTCTTCCCCGTGGGTTTATGGAAGTAACCGTAATCCAGTTATTTCTTCTGGTTGACACTTGTGGGTATGAAATATAGCAAACTTGGTCAGCTTGAAACGCAAGTATAAAAGGATCATATTTTTGTAGCTTACGTTTCGAATTTATAGATGTCACACCAAACTCATCGATGGTAACCTCGGTGCCTAAAGTAGGGTCATACCAATCACAGTTGAAAACGATGCATTTCAATCCCATAAGTCCAGGGTATCGAACCTCCAATATCTCTCGTAGAACACCATAGAAAATTGTGTCATCAGACTTCGATGAGACACCATAATCACAAGTGGGTCTTTTCCTGCCCTCACAGAGAATTTTGAAAGCATAACCGCGCGTGCAGTACATTGGATATGAATTCGCAACTGCCACAGGTCCCATAACAAACTCTTGTAACCATGTCGGAAAATTTTGGCTAACTGAACAACACTTTGTAACCTGTAGTCAACACTTTGGGTCATATAGCATTTATCCGAAGATGTAAAAAACTTAAATAAAAGTTTGTACAACTTACATAAAATTTTAACCACTCTGTGAACTCTCCATCTTTGATACCGTATAACTCTTCATCATCATGTCCTGGATAAGCCCCTCGTAACTGAGCCATATATATCCTATAATTTAATATTTAAACTAATTACGTAAGTGATTTAAACAAAAAAGATATAGCCCACTTGCGATATTGGCTTCCAACGTACCGCTCAAGTTCATCGATTTCAACACAATTATTCGCAATATACATTTGCATATGTTTGATCTCAGCGTTACTCAGTTTCCTTTGTTTTGCCTTCCCGCTCAACCTACCAACCTGTGAAAATATTTCGGGTGCAAACACTGGATATGCAGGCCGTCATCGTGGCGAGGTGGTCTGCGCAACTTTGTTTGGACTGCCGGATTAAAATACATCGAAGAAAAGTGTGCTGTTTCCTCGTTGATACATTTTGCAACAATAGAACCTTCAACCCTGCTCATGTTTTTTACCTTTTTTTCAAATGAAACATATATCGTTCAAATGGATACATCCATCTATACTGCACTGGTCCACCTAACTCTGTATGGGTAGTGGTTCGCCTATCAGGTTAGATTAAATAAATCAAAATATAAATTTACTGTGTGCCACTCTACTAACCTGCTTCTCGTGGAAGATGGATCGGAAGATGTTCCATAACATCAAAGAAGGATGGAGGAAATATCTTTTCAAGATTACACAAAATTATTGGAATTTTGTCATTGAGGTTCTTGATCCCATCTTCCGTAAGAGTGTGCGAGCACAAATCACGGAAAAATGACCCAATACCTACGTATATAGTATTATAATCTAATAAGTTTTTTATTTATTTTAAGTTCTAATTAAAAAATCTAAGATTATTACTTTACCTCCAATCGCTTCGTGTACATTTCGTGGTAACAAATATGCAAAGGCAAAAGGAAACAAGTGTTGCATAACCACATGGCAATCATGACTTTTCATCCCAATAAATTTTCCCTCGGAGCTATCAACACAGTTGCGCAGATTTGATGCGTATCCGTCGGGGAATTTCACATTGTGTTTAATCCAATCGAAAAATGTTACCTTTCATTATTATCGCCGTAAGTTAAATTCAAAAAATTAAGTTAAATAATTAACAAATTAAACAACATTCATACCTTTTTCGAGCACCCAAACGGAATATGGGAACAGGAGCAACTCTATTGTTCCCTCGTATATGAAGTGCGCTTCTCTCACATATTTCTGGTAAGTCTAGTCTAGATTTCAGATTATCCTTTGTTTTCCCCTGCACATTCAAGACGGTATTGATCGTATTCTCAAACACATTTTTTCAATGTGCATAACGTCTAGACAATGACGTAGTTGATGGGTTTTCCAATACGGCAGATCCCAAAATATACTCTTCTTGTGCCAGTTGTGATACTCTCCTATGCCATCAACAGGGCAATGACCATTTCCCCCACAATCCTTAGATTTTTCTGCACCAAAATCTCGTAGTTGAATTAATATCGAAGGACCATCTGGTTCTGCAGGAGGGCCGTACATCACTTTCTTGTTTTTAGTAAACATTGTTGTGCTTTTTCGGTATGGATGATCCATAGGGAGAAACCGCCTATGGCAATCAAACCATGAAGTTTTTCTGCCATGTTTCAGCTGGAATGCTTCGGTACTATCTTGACACGTTGGGCATGCGAGCCTGCCGTGTGTCGTCCATCCAGACAACATTCCATACGCAGGGAAGTCACTAATAGTCCACATTAGTACAGCTCTCATCTGAAAATTTAACTCACAAGAAACATCAAACGCTTCTACACCACATTCCCATAATTGATTCAACTCATAAATTAGTGGCTGTAAAAATATATCCAGTGATCTCTTTGGATGCTCAGGCCCTGGGACTAGGATAGTCAAGTATAAAAACTCTGATTTCATACACAGCGAAGGTGGTAAATTGTATTGTGTAACAATCACCGGCCAAACGGAATATTGTCTCCCATGTTTCCCGAACGGACTAAACCCATCTGTACATAACCCGAGATACACATTCCTGCTTTCAGCTGCAAAGTCAGGATAAACATTATTAAAAAATTTCCAAGCCTTTGCATCTGATGGGTGAGCAATCTCTCCATGTGAATTATGTTCAGCATGCCATCTCATTGAAGCTGCAGTACGTTCCGACGTATACAACCTTTTTAATCTATCTCCAATTGGCAAGTACCACATCCGCTTGTATGGGACCCGATTTCTCCCACCGGTTTCCTGAAAGCGAGGTTTACGACAAAGACGACATTGCAACATATCTGAATCTTCTCTCTAGAAGATCATACAATTATCAATGCATACATCTATCATCTCGTATGGCAACCCAAGTCCGGCAACCAATTTTTGAACGTCCATGTAAGAACCAGGTGCAATATTATCTTTGGGCAGACTCCTGCTAAACAAATTAGCTATCACATCAACACAAGTCTCTGCTAAATTGTAATCTGTCTTGATATTCATCAAGTCTGTTGCAGTCGATAGGGGAGATATGCCATCGTCACACCCATTATACAACGGCTTCTTCGCTGCTTCCAACATATTATAAAACCTTTGTGCTTCGCGATTAGGTTCTTCCCCTCTATTTATTCCCTCCTCATAAGCTGGAATATTCTCCCTATAGGCATCATTCACCATCTGAATTGAACCCCCTAAGTCTCCTACATCAACACTCGATTCAACACCTAAGCCCCCATCATGACATTCACTTGCACTACCCACATTACCCATATATTCGACTTCTTCATGAGCAGTTGGTCCGCCCCCTAAAGCCCCCTCTACATTTGCACTAGTACTAGCAAAATTAACCGTAGATGGATCTTCCCCATGAGAGTACCATACTTTATACCCAGGAATAAATCCCCTACTATACAGACGAAGCCAGACTTGTTTTACTGATATAAATCTCATATTTTTACACTTAGGACATGGACAATACATCTTACCGGTTTCGCGAGTTATGCTTTGATTCCCGGCAAACTCCATGAACTGTTTCATCCCTTCGGCATAATCTGCTGTTAGTAAACCCGTATCTGGATCAATTCTTTCTTCATCCATCCACGATCTAAAATGAATATTTGACATATTTGTGTGTATTTATATATAAAATATGAAGGGAAACTTTCTAACCATCCACGATCTCTTTTAAGAAATCTGAAGGTGGAGTCGAAAGACAAGTGTTTATATATAAAATTTTCCTACCGAATCCTACAGGCTCACCTACTTTTAGTAACACACAAGTGGCACATTGACAACGTTAAAGTCTTTTTAGGTACGGTCGGTTGCGGTCAGTATTTGGCAATTGTCGGTTGTGGTAGGAAAATGTCGACTGTTTCCCACCACCTTACACATTTTACCAAAACCGTCAATGATCGTCGGTAAAGTTGTCGGAAATTTCCTACAACAAGTTTCGGTCGGTTTTGTGGTCGGTTTTAGCCTTCCTTTCTTGTAGTGATGGTACCCGGACATTTTATCAAAGATAAACTAGGGTTCCAGAATTTTGTCTCTAAGTATGCTATTAAAAAGGTCTTTCTAGTGCAAGATTATTAAGCCAGATAAAACAAGAATCATTGCTGCTTTTTTGTATCAAAATGTCGGTGTCGGATCTACTGCAAAGTTGAACAAGACGCATCAAAACTTTAAGTAAGGACGGTTGAATTGCAACATTCTTGTTATGTTGCTACTAGATCCAAATCCAAAAAAATGCCACTGCTAAAATACTTTCACAATTCCTTTCTTCTAAGTATACAAATGGAAATGTTGGTCCTAGGGCTTTCGAGATTTCTTACATTATTTTGTCACAACTAAATGTCCCAATATCTTATTCCAGAGGCTAGTGTGCTAGGGATCTTGCTTTAGCCAAGACTCGAGGTAATGAGGGAGAAAGTTACACATTATTGAACAAATATATGCACTTATTATGTTTGTCCAACCTAGGTATCATAACAACCTTGGAAACAACCTTAGGAAATGATGGCTCTCTAGTTTTCAAATACTTGTTTTTGGCATTTGGTGATTCTATCAAAGGATACCCATTCTTAAGGCAAGTCGTTGTCATCGATGGGACACAGCTCAAAGGTAAATACAAAGGCTGCTTCATTGCTGCTAGTGGTCAAGATGGAAACATGAAATTTTTTCCTTAGGCTTTTGGTGTTATTGACGGGGAAAACGAGCGAGGCTGAACATGGTTTTTCAGGCAGCTACAGACGCTTATACCAGACAGACACCATCTTGTGTTTGTCTCTAACATATATAATATAATTAACTCGTCATTGCAGCTTGTATACCCTCTGGCTTCTCATTGTGCTTGTGTTGTGTATTTGTTCAGGAACATGAATCACATATCCAAAACTCAAGGCCTTGCAGCTATTATTCCCAAAGCTGCACGTGCACTCACCGTAGGGAGCTTCAAACATTGGTTTGACAAAAATCTTTTTCGCAGTCCTAGTTGCACTAAATATCTTGAAAACATCAGCATAAAGCATTAGGCTCTTGTTCATTACCCTTGGAAAAGGTACAACATCATGAGTAGCAATATTGCATAGTCTTTAAATGCTGCAATTAGCAAAGTTATTCCCTTCCCAGTTGTTTCTATGGTAGAGTTCATTACATAGATGGTGATGTGTTGGTTCTCGTTAAAAAGAGCAAAGCAAAGATTGAAAATATCTTTCTCACCTAGTTGTGTAAGGCAACCGCGTATGTTGTTTTGTCATCATCATCTTCAATTTTCCAAGTTAAAGACCCAAAAGGTTATGTCTTTGAAGTTGACATCAAGAAGAAGACATGTTTATGTAAGAAGTTTCACCTCATCCAAGTGCCATGTTCTTTTGTTTTAACTGTTGCAGGCATTAATGATATCAATGTTTATACCTTTGTTTCTAAGTATTACAAACTGAAAACATGGATAAGTTTCTACTACAGCATAATTCATCCAGTTCCAAATGACATTGATTGTGACTTGCCTAACTCTGTTAAGCAAGTGATTGTCCAGCCATCAAAAACAAAGAGGCCTTCAAGGAGGCCGCACAAAATTCGAATTCGGTCCAGAGACAAATGCGTTGTAAGTTTCCACATATACTCTACGCATTCCTATTTTAATTTGATACTTTTACTTGATTATTTCCTTCTACTTCATTCTTATATTGTATTTCCCTTGCAGCCACACATCCAAAAATGTAGTAGATATCATAAACTTGGGCATAATAGGGTCAAATGTAAAAATCCTATTTGGGCACCGAAAATATGCCATTTTTTTGTTTGTTGTCTTTCATCTGGCAACACCGCCCTTTTGCAACATTTGCTACTATATCCCGACTTAATAATTATACTTATGCACTTTTTGTTTAACTCAACAAGGTACTACTACATACGACTTACTGCTTTCATTTTTTATACATATTAAAATATGGTTGTTACATCATAAAATCTTGCACTGCCTACAATATCTATTTACAGACGTCATCTAAACGTATTTCACATAGACGTCCTTCACAAATATATTACACAAATGTGATACCACATATTTATTGTCATGATAAATTACAAAAATGTCTTGAAACATACCAAAAACCTCAATCGCCCTCCACCAAACAAAGAATTTTAAACATAGTGCATGCATGCCACAACCATGCCATGTACCAACATATTTCAGAATTTTTGTGTAAAGCCACATCACACTGTAGTTCCAGAACAACCATGTCCTTCATTTTCATAAAAAATAAAATATGTCCCTTATGTTAGTACAATATGTCTTACGAAATTCGGCCTATGACACACCTGAATCTCCGTTTACATACGGCATACAAACATATTTCACACAGAAATCTTATATATATATATATTACACAATGTCATGCCTTAGAACTTACCAATAAACTCAATTGATCTTCACAAATCAAACCAACCAAACATGGTGCACGCAGACAACAACCATGCCTTGCACTAACACATTTCGAGACATTGGTTAAACGGCACATCTCACTATAATTACGCGACTTCACAATCCAAATATCTCTTATGCTTCTGAACACCGTTTTTGCAACCTCTTCCACTCTAGTCAAAGGCACCTCTTCCCCCATCAATTCTATCAATTTTTTGGATTGAATATGAAATTCACCCGATGATATTTTGAACTCCCATCAATATGGTCATCTTTGACGTTAGGTCTTCCTCCACGTCTAGCATATCAGGTGCATCTTCAATATATCCTTCTCTGCTCGCAAATCTAAGGTTCTCTATGTAACGTGCTCTTTTGTTTCCCGCTCTAACACACCTTACGAACAAAGTTTTGTAAGGCGAACCATAGTTTATTAGCTGTGGTATGACTTCCATTAACTACATAGAAGCTCCCTTAAGCAACTCCTTGTTCTTGCCCAAGTGTCTTTTTAACCGACACGACACAATGAATTATCCCAATTCACAGTTCTCCATTCTTCTTTTTACCATACATTATCAAGCAGAAAATAAAGACACGCTATGGTACAAAAACTCCTCCAATCAGCTTTGCTAACCTTCTCTTCCCTTGCTCTATGCCACATATCTCACTCTCCACCCACGATTTCTGCTTCATTTAACCAACGCTCAATATTACATTTCGTTACGTACATCACCCGCAAAATTTACCAAGAATATTTCCATCAATGTCTTTGCCATTTCTGCGAAGAGAAGTGGCATAACCCAGTTAAAAAATCGAGTGACATTTTGCGCAATTCCAAACTCAAACATGGCATTTCTCGCAATTTTCCCTATAAAAATTGTACAAAAAAAACAAAAACAAAAAAACTACTATAGGGCACATGTCCCACCTAAACCATTCCTACGTCCGCCCCTGCCAATAATCATTGGCACATCCTGAACAATCTCTTGTGTAGAATCATTGTGATCCTTAGTAACAACCTCATCATCCTCATTCACCTTAATAACCACATCCTCTATTGCACTCTTCTTTGTAACATGCTCAAGTTCTTTACCACTATTGTGTGTGATGGCATTACAATCCTTGGGATACTTCTCACTATTTCATGGTAGTGCCCCATGAGGACTCTGAATTGCCTCAGTAGTTTGAGCAGCCTCTATAACCAACTTGTTCACATGTGTACATATTGCCTTATACTTGCTATTGTGATCATTCTACATGCCATCAACCTTTGCATTGATCTCCACTATGAACTTATGTTTATTATAAAGGAGTTGTTGCATGAGAGCTTTAAGCTCATCATGTGAGTTGTTGGAGGAACTAGTAGGTGCATGGTATTGAGACGGAGCTTGCTGCTATAATGGTGTGAAAATGGGCTGAAAGTTGTTTGTTCCCGAATATTACATGAAGGATTTCTCATAACATTAACAACATTCTTGTTAACAGCATTTCATCTAGCATGGGTATCTTCCGTATCTTTTCCATTTTGAACCGCATGACTATGTCTTCTAGGTGGAGATATGTATGACCATTCCTGACATCATTGATGGCCCAAACAATTTTCAGGAATGGTCTCACCAAAAAAGTGGATCTTTAGGCTCCTCATATAACTTATGGATGTCAAAATATGCTAGCACAAATGCATTGCCTACCCTTACATGTAAGTCTTCCAGAAAGGGCAGCTTCATAGAGCAATCTTCAAAAACCAATAAGATCTTTGTTTGCTTGAATTTCGTGTATCTTAACTGCTTTGCAACGGAGTACGTCATCATACACTTGATCCTAATTCCAAAAAAAAAAACTAACGACAATGGTCCAAATTTTTACAGAGAAGGGCGAATTTTCCTCGGTTCTCTTCTTTCTTAGGTAGCTTATTTTGAAGGATGGGACTGTAGTCTTTTGAAACCATCATGACCTTGTCTTCTCTAGTGAATATGTTTATTGCTAACCCCTTAATGTATCTCTTCAGAGAAGGGATCATCTAAATTACATACACAAAAGGCAGCTTCACAGTCAAATCATCAAACATTTCTATGCATTTAGCTGCCTCTACGTCTCTTCGAGACTTTTTTGATGGAAGACGATAGAAAATATTAGGCACATATACCCTTCCTCATTGTGATTTTTAGTAACAACCTCATCATCCTTAGTCACCTCAATAACCACATCATCTGTTGCACTCTTTATAACAACAGACTCAAGTTCTCTGCCACTGCTGAGTGTAATGGCACTACAATCTATGGGATTATTCTCACTATTGCAAGGTAGTGTCCCTTGAGGTCTCTGAATTGCCTCGGGAGTTTGAGCAACCTCAATATCAATCTTCTTCACATATGTACATATTGTATCATACTTGCAATTGCTATCATTGTACATGCCATCGAACTTTGCATTAATCTCTACTAAGGACTTTTGTTGATTCTGAAGTAGTTGTTGCATGAGAGCTTTAAGTTCATCATGTGAGTTGTTTGAGGAACTAGCAAGTGATGAGCTAGCTGCTAAAATTGTCTCAAAGTCTTTTGTAACCTAATTTTTCATGAAGGGGTTTTGATAATTATGGACAGTTGCATAATTTTTCACTTAATCCTCTGTTTTGTGAAAAAACATCCACTACTCACATAAAGTATCTCCATATGATCATGAGAACTCTTCTAAACTGTCTTGGGCAAAGGAACCTCTCATATATCATCACATTTATTTATGCTTCTCTGATTGGCTTTAATCAGTATACCTAACTTGGCATTCAACTTGTCTATTTTCTGAGTTTTCAGACTGTTGACATGCGCATAACAATCACACTTGCGGCGTTTACACAAAAGTAGTGTAGTCTCAACATTGTTCAAAACATAATTAGAATCACATGATAAATGGAATTGAGATCAATAAATGTGTACCTTAGTCATGCAAAAAGTGTATTTAGCTCTACATATGGAGCTTCCAGTTCACTTCAAGGATTGTAGAGTGGTGTAGAAGAGGTTGATGCAGGCGTATCTACGGAATGAAATACATCATTTTCCTAATTCTCTTACTCAAATCCACCATCTTCTGATATCAACTTGTATCCTCATCGATGATACCATGCTCACTCTCAGCTCTAGTCAAACCAATTTCCAAGGGATCGTCTGAAATGATTTCCTCATATTTCTGATAGTTATGGCTAGTGCCTGAAATTTTCACGAACTGCTTTCTCTGAAAAATTGGACTTTAATTTTTCTGCCCCAGATTCTACATGAAGCCATGATTTTGCACGACACCTTGATTATGCATGACACCATGATTCAACACGAAGATCATATTCTGCATGAACAGTTTTTCTTGAAAATTACTTGAAGTATGTGTCACCCCTTGTGGCGGATAAAACTGATGTTGAGGATCCTCGACGTTTGTATCATTGTAAGAAAGATTAGAGGGATTGAATCCCCTTTTTGCATGAATCCTTTATTCTGTGAAAAACCTCCACTACTCATGTAGTTGATATTTATCTCCTTATCACACTCTTTTAAACCCTCTTGGGCAAAAGAAGACTCTTTTATATCGTCACATTAATGTATGCTTCTATGGTTGGCTTTAATCAGTATATCCAACTTGGTAGTCAACTCGTCTATATTCTGAGTTTCAAGATTGTTGACATGCACAGAATGATCATACTCTAGACAACAGTTACTCAAACTTTCAGCCAATATCTCAATGAGAACAAACACTTTCTTTCTAGTCTTTGTCATGAAATCTCTTTTGCTAGCAGCATTGAGGAATTTTTGTAGTCCCTCTTGACTCATCCATATAAATTGTTCAGTATATGCTTATCGTCAAATATCCTACATGACGAGATTTCAACCACCTCAACGCTTTATCAACCAAAGAGAAATAAAACAAATTGCATTTAATGAATTTCGTAGGGACTCTATTAGAGCTCGTGGTACTGCATATCTCCTCAAAGTTCTCAATATGATCCATGGGGTGCTCAGTTGGTAGACCATGAAACATGTAATGCTTAACTAGCGCAATCATCTGAGGATCGCATACTAATTCTTATAAAACTGGTCATGTGGAAGGTTAGGTTCATTTATTGTATCACTATATGCTTTAGGCCACTGATTATCTCGTTATAGTCTTGCGAGTGCTTTGTTATCAAAGTTCAAGAGATTCTCAGAGTCTTGACTTCTTCTGACCATAAACCTAAACCACAGAAGAAAGCCAACATAGAAACTTAAGTTAAAGAAATATTAGACTAAAATTCATTCTTAGATCAAAGGTAACACAATTAGTCTGTAGCAATGGCGCCGAAAACTTGATACACAAAGTTTTAACCTTTGATTCTACTATAAGTGCATAGTATACAAAATAGTATTAAATGTTCGAATCCACAAGAATCAAGTGTTATACTATCAATATATGGAAAGAACTTAAGCTAAAAAGTAATAGAATGGTTGTTGTGATTTAAATAAACAAAGCAACGTAAATAAATGATGTAAAATGAGATAAATAAATACATCAAGTTTAGGGCAATTCTCAAGAAATCATGATCATAAACTAGGTCATTATTCATGGAACAATTCACAAATATTTCTTGAACATGAAACAAAGTTGTATAGCAAATCTATTGTCGTGGCATCGACTACTATACCCAGCAACCTAGAATTTGAAACTGCCGTTTGAACCTAGAGTTATAAATACGCATTAAAGTTCAAGTCTGATAAGTTCACAATCTGCATTAACTTCATCTTTTGTTGGTTAAGGACATATTGCTCATCTAAGTTCTTTCAGACTTTCAGTCAACCACTTTGGTGTATCAAACAACCTAAGATTATAAGCTAGATAATCAATCTAACTTTAGCATTAGAATCAACATTAGATGAAGAACACAATACATAAACCCTCTTTAGACCTAATTCATTGATTTCTTAAATCCCTAGAAACCCTAAATTTGATTAGAGAACTATTCAGACATGGAAAAAATATAGAAGAATAATAATAGATAAACATAACAATCAAAATGAATTAAAAAGAATAAAAGTTTAGAAATCTTCTCGAAAGTGCAGAATTATATATCTTATTTGTAATTGGCAAAAGCTCAAAAGATCTTTAGAACTAAATAATGAAAAGTGTGTTTTGAAAAAGTGGCAAAAATGTAGTTCTAATGCTCCAAAAATCGTTTTGGTTCAATTCAAATCAAAACAGGCAGAATTAAGCATAAAATCATGGTTTTTTCTCGCATGACAGGTATTGACCTATCAGTCTAGGTCTGGACCGATTGGCCCCGTGGATTTCATATCAACGCATTTAACTTCAAATCGATCGTTTTAAGCAGTCTGGTCCATCTTCTTAACTCACGGCCTTTTCATTGGAAGTTGGACAGATCGATCTAGGGGGGAGATCAATCGGTTTTGTGGGAAGATCGATCAGTCTTGTATGAAGATCGAATGTTCTTGAGTTGTTGGTCGATTTGATGAACTTATGTTCTTTCTTGAATATATGATCAGTTGGTCTAGATATGGACCGATCAGTCTGAAAACTCGTGAAACTTCAAATTTTGATGTTTTTTGTTTGATTACATGTATTGAATGCCCAAATTTCATCCTAACATGTTTTGACCTGAAAAGATATTAAAAACCCAAAATAAAATCCAAAAAATATTAAAATGGCGTTACTTTATTTTTAACTTTACTTTATCCTCCACTAAAAATAATTTTTTGTATCTAATAAACTAAGCTTGATCAACATATGTTAAGTGGCTTTATTTAATGGCAAATGATAAATTTATTAGAAATAAACATTATTTTATATTAAAGAATTTGAGTTCCTGTTATCTATATTATATATTACTAGTTGATAACTCGCGCTAAATGCGGGATTAAAATCTCTCTCTTT
>JAKUCM010001575.1:0-57169 GCA_023374145.1 Lepidium sativum
GAGAGAGAGACATCCAAATCGATTAAGCTTCCTCAAAGTGAACTAGACAAGAGGTTTTCACAACATCAGGAGGGATGTCGGAAGGACATTGAACGTGCATTTTGAGTGTTACAAGCTCGATTTAAAATCATCTGTGAACCACCTCGCATGTGGGATATAACGGATTTGGCTATCATCATGAGGGAATACATCATATTGCATAATATGATTGTAGAGGAGATACATATGTTCGACATTGGAACGAGTATAATCAATATAAGGCAAGTGGGACAAGTACATCGCAACCATTCTCCACTGAGGTGCCACATGCATTTGCAAATTATGTGTGAGAGATCTGAGTTGCGTGAGTCAAATGTACATCATGAATTGCAAACTGATCTCATTAAACAAATATGGGATAAATTCAGAATATTATGTGACTAATGAGCTTTTTAAGTTTGTGTGTTTTATTGTTGACTTATTTAAATTATGTGTGTTTTATTGTTTGGTTATTTAAATGCTTTGTTGTTTTATTGTTTGCTTATTTAATTATGCATGTTTAATTGTTTGCTTATTAAAATCATGTGTGTTTTATTAGTTGGATTATGTGTTTACTTAATTATGTGTTTTTTTATTAGTTGTATCGTTTTTGTATGTTAAGTTTTAGTATTTTTCTTTGTTTTAAAATGACTCTTTTTCATTACAAAGTAATTAAAAACAAGAATCAAACATATAAGAAACAATCAAACAGTTTTAAACCTTCACGAATCCGAGATATAACAAGGTGTAGATAATCGGATCTCATGAACAAGACACAAATCTTCTGATTATATCAACTTGAGACAAGCTTTTCTTGCTTTCTTAGCAATCTTAGATCTCTGAATTTCCATATCTAACTCAATCTGCATCTTCTCCATTTCCCTTTGAGCTTTTAACATTGCAGCTAACTCCGAAGCCGCAGAGCCTCTTCCTCCTTTATTACCACCATTGTTTCCGACTCCTCTTCCTCTTCCTCGTTCTCTTTGTGGCTCTTCTTCTTCTTCTTCCTCCTCCACAGCACAAGAATGTAAATGTGTACCGTAATCACATTCTTTACAGTAATAAGACCAAAGATTATCAGGAACAGTCTCTTGACATACATCACAGTTAAAGATCAAACCATTCTGGTAAGGAGAACAGTAAAGCAACGTGAGAGAGTGTGCGTGTCCTTCACGCACCACAGACTCAGGCATAGAGACACATCCGACATGAACATCGTATTGACAGATAGAGCAGTTGTAAGTGAATCCAGATCCATACTCACCACAAGCGTCGCATGTGTAAGTTGACTCATATGGTGGGGAATAAAGTAGGGTTAAAGGATGGTTTGGATGAGCCTTGTGATGATGTTCACGAGGAAGTTCAAAACATGACTTGTGTAAGGAGTAATCACAGTCTGACTTTGTGCATTTGAAAGCTGCACCTATTAGGTCTAGGTCACAACCAGAGCAGATGATTTCTTCTTCAGCTTGAGCTTTGTGACCTCTCAATGGATGGTTGTGACTTGGATGCCTCACTGAAGGTTTTCTTGAAGCCATTATAGCTTATATCTTCTTCTTTTGTGTGTGTTTGAGGTTTTTTTTTATCCTTATTAAGCAAGAGGATTTCAAAGTACTTATAGTAAATGAAATCAAAGTCTAACTTGTGTTTTGTTTGGCTATTTACCAAAATAGTTGTAGTTTATGTATTATCTATATTTGGGACAAAAATGAGATAGTATATATATATATATAAAAGATTGATTCTTATTTGGGATCCAAGGTCAACTAGTTGACCAAGTGATATGGGCAAATGGTTTTCTTAATATCAAAGTTTTAAAGGATTTCTGGTCCAAATTCATTTTTTGAAAAAAGTTTTTGTATGAGTTTTCCGATATATGAAGGATCAACTGTCAAATGATATTAATTTGTCGATCTTCAGTATCAAAAATTCTGATCCATTGTAATAAATGATATACTTTTTATTCAATGTGATTTCATCTCGGCATCTCCTATTGTCTCTTTCGAGATTGCTTGCGCCGACCTGATGCGTCACATCAGGATCACTCGTGAGGAGTGGCCTCCTCCTGACAAGATGGTAAACAAGGCAGAATACCAGGAGACTGCCATGCTCATGTTCTAGGTTTGTATTAGTTTCTTGTTTTTCTTCCCTCCATTTTTGAAGTTTTTTGCTTCAAACTTCTTCTTTTTGTTTTTAGTTTATAGCATAGTTGAGAATGCTCGGAATCAAGCCAACTTGGCTGATCGTTCCGATAAGTCTTATCTCGAGCATGTAGAGGCTATGGCTTCATTAAAGAAGGTGGAGATGGAGCTTGCCAATGTGAAGGCCGAGCTAGATGTGGAAAAAGAAATATTGGCCAATGAGGTCAAGGAGATTCCTTCTTTGAAGGACTATCTGGAGGACGCCAAGGAGGACTAGTGTGTAAGCTTTTAAGGCTACCGAGAAAGCCAACACTTCCATTTCGTCACTTCAAGATTACCTCGACAAGATCAAAGGTAAATTTGATTCTTGTTAACACGACATTGTTATCTCGGAAAAGCTTAAAATTTTCTAAGAATTATCAGGTGAGCTGACTGAGCGCTTCGGGAGGATTGCCGCCCTGTTTGGAGACCTTGAGGCGAATCTCTCTTCTTGTTTTATGACGCCCAATATCTCAGTGAAGATAATGTCATTTGGTCATTCCACAAGTGCAAGATTCACGTGCCTAATTTTTTGTCAACTTGGCTGCTAGGGAACTTCAAGATGCTAAGGAGGTTATGGTGAATGAGGTGGTCACAAGACTTTTTCCTGACGACTTGGTTGTTCCAACCTTCAAAGTTGGCGAATGCTTATATCTGAGCGAGGTTGCCTTAGCCTTGAGGGAAGTTGTGCCTCAAGCATATCTCAATGAAGTTGTTGCTGTGGGACTTCAAGATCACCCTCAGGTTAGTATACGAGCTTTTGAAATCCTCTATATCCTTATATGATGTTTCAATGAATATGATATGAATGATGATGTTATTTTCTCAAAGGTTGCCGAGATGGGGAAGAAGTTGGGAGGAGAGGAGTGCACTACCAATCCACATCTGTAATGAATTAGGTTAGGTTTTGACCCTTGTGATAATTATTTTAAATTGTAACGAATGTTACCTCAGTTTAAGTTATTTATGCAGTATTTATGCAATACTTATGTCCGAGTCTCGGCTTAGTGGAGTTTTGAGATTTAATTCTGTCATTTGCAATAATTCCATCTCGGCAAAGTTTTATGACTTTGCGTAACACCAACACGAATTAAAAGCCGACAAGATTCTAGATTCGACTTATGTTAAGACTTAGCTTAACTCGTATGAGATTTTTGACTTAGCTAAAACGAGCGAGAATAAAGACTCGACAAGATTCCAGACTCATCTTATGGGTCCAACTTGGTCGTTATTATCGACGACTGTGAAAGAAAGATTTATGGTGGATGATACCGAGAATCCGGGCCATCAAGAGATATACTTGTATAAAATATCGGATGTTGGGATACGTGATCTCTCTTACCAGAACAGTGCTTACTACCAACACTAAAATGTGGCTATTCGTCCGATGAGGCGCTGAACTTCTCGTATATTTGTTGGTGACAACAAATCTTTTACTACCAATGTATGTTTGGGATTTGCCTTGGTTTCTCTCTGTGTGACGATATACCCTAGGGATTCTCCCAGAGTGACCCCAAAGGTACACTTTTTTTTAATTCAACTTCATCTTGTACTCGTTAAAAGTTTTAGAACACTAAGCCAGATGATCGACATGATCCTCAGTTTGTCTCGACTTGACCAGCATATCATTTCTATATACTTCCATTGTTTGGCCGAGTTTATGAGTAAAAATTTTGTTTACAAGTTGTTGGTAAGTGGATCCCGCGTTCTTTATTCCGAAAGGCGTCATTTTATAGCAATAAATATTGTGTTCTGTGATGAACTATGTTTTTCTCTATCATCAAGATGCATCTTGATCTAATTGTACCCCGAAAATGCGTCCTTGAAGGATAAAAACTCATTTTCTGTTGTTACCATGTATTGGAAACCTATCATTCGGGCATGCCTTGTTCAAATCGGTAAAAATCAACAAAAACTCGCCATTTACCATTCTTTTTGTGACCACAACCTGTTTGCTTGCCACTCCGAGTATTGTACATCGACTATCAAACCCGCCTCTTTTAGTTTCCTGACTTCATCGTTTAGAGTCGTAGCACGCTCTAGGCCTAGCGTTCCACGCTTCTGTTTGATCGGCTTGTACGTCGGATCGACATTCAACTTATGATTTGCCACTTATGGATCAATGGCGAGCATATCCTTCACGGTCCATGAAAATGTCTTGATGTTTTGCTCTAGAAGCTGGTTCAATCGTTCTCAGATTCGCTAGTCCAAAATTATACCAACGTTGTAGCAGTTGGACATATTTATGATATCTATGTTTATGTGCTCAAATTTAGGAGGAGGTTTGTTTTTCAGGCTCAGGCGGCTCCGAGATAGCTTTTCCACTAACTGATGCCGTGATCATACATGTCTTGTTTCAGAATTTCAATTCAGTTATAAAGTAGATCCTAATCAAAGTTGGGAAGAACAATTTCATTGTGTGCTCATTTTGAAGTGCATCACACAATTATACTTATTCCCGCTTTGGCGCTCGGAATCGCTCAGTCTTCTCTTTGGATATGACAACTTCTCCTCTGCCAAACTTCTTGCCAAAATGTCTTGCAACTGCTTGCACTTGAAGTTGGATGCCCCGTTCGGTTGTGGAGAGCACATAACTCCTCTCTGTGATATCTGTTATGATTTTTTACCCATGGTTTTTTTGCCTTTAGGCACGTTGCCGACTTGAAAACCCGTGTTCATGTGGCATTTCCCTTTGTTGTAATGTTGCCTCAGTTCTTGATACTCGATAGTTGGTTCTTTTGGCTCAGGGACTTTCGAGGGTTTTTGAATTCGAGGTAGTATCCTCTGTTCTTTGATATACTTGGCGTGCCGAGATGGTCGATATAAAGCATTTGATATCTCTTTGAAGCACTTCATCAAAACCACTCAAACGCGCAATGTTTCGACAGGTATATCGTCGCTGACCTTGGCCTTAATCATTCTTTTTTGAAGCAACTGAGATACGACTTCAGTGTTTCGTCATCCCTGTTGTAGTGAATGCAACTATGCCTCCAAAGTGTCGTGGTTAACAAACCGAGGACCAACGCCGAGAAAAACGAGGTTTTCATGGTGGAACCAAGGCCGCGAGACAATCTCTTAAAACATGGAGAATTGATTCTTCATTACCTTGGCAAACTGTACAGACACATAAAGGTGAGATGTGTCGTTGTTGACGCTCCAAATTAGTCATTATACATTAGTGTGATATCAACAATAGAACGAAACGAACTCGTTCTGGAACTCGAGTGTGCCATATCTCATCATAGAAGCGAGTCATGGTTTGAAGAGGGACCAAACAACTCATGAGAAGACGATAAGCCGATCTCACTGAGAAGCAACCATTAGTAGTTCCAGACCAAGATTTACGATCCTTAGCCCCAATAAAATTTTCAAGTACCACAACTTTAAGCTGCAAGATAGTACGAGCATCCACAAACCCATATATAAGATCCAACTTCCAACCTGAGGCATTATCCCATAAATCACAAGCATTAAGATCAATATATCATCCGGGATTATAGAAAAATTGGGCTGTGAGATAGGGGAATCAAACAGCTATTTGTCTGTCCAAAACTTGAGCTCACGACCGTCTCCAAGAACCCATCAAATATTCGGAATGAGACATCACGAAGACCTAACACAAGACTGCGCCAAGTAGGCGACCCAATGGCCTTTCGCCACCAACCACGAGAAATCCAAGAATCCAAATGACATCACTACCACGCAATTAGCGCGTCCCAACTTAGATATCAAGGCGAGATTGATCTCCACCGCACATAGTAAGCCTAGGCCATCGTCCCGATGGGGTAAACAAACATGATCCCATCCAAGTAGATACTGCTTTCATTGACGAGCACTACTGCACCACAAGAAAGATCTAGAAATCTTATCAAGCTCGTTTAGTGTCCCCTTTGGTAAACATATCGTACTCATGGTATGAACCGAAAGAAAATTCAACACAGCCTTTGTGAGAGTAAGTCGACTAGCATAACTCAAACATCGACTTTTCCAACCTGCCAGATGTGCCAAAGCACAAGCTACGACTATTGAAGTTATTGAACATATTGTGTTTACAATTGTCTTTCTAGAATTATATACTCATAGGTATATAGTACAAATAGGAAAAGAGAATATACAATATTAATCATATACAAAAGAGCTGTTGGAGATGTTTCCATACTTATCACACCCCCTCAAGATGGACGACGTGGAGTAAGTCCAATATTGACAAGGAGACGATGGTACTGTTTGCGGGGCAGTGATTTAGTGAGAGCATCGGCCAATTGATCCGCGGAAGGAACATGTGCAACGCGTAGGGAACCATGTTGGACAAATTGACGAATAAAGTGATAATCAAGAGCAGTATGCTTCATGCGAGAATGGAAGACAGGATTGGCGGCAAGATATGTTGCTCCAATATTATCACAATAGATTACCCGTTTTGTGAGGGACTTGTGATACCAAGTTTGGACAGTAGTGATGTGATCCAACAAATTTCTGCCGTGGTATACAAGTGATCGATATTCTGCCTCCGTTCATGATCGAGAGACACCCATTTGTTTCTTGGATGACCATGCTATCGGATGACTGCCAAGATAGACTATGTAAGCACTGGTGGATGTGTATTCTTCTTTGTAGCCTCCCCAAACTGCATCCATGAAGGCATGGAGGTGTGGTGTGTTCTGTGCCCGCAGTAAAATGCCATGCGTTCGTGTTCTAGAGAGATAGCGAAGGAGATGTTTCAACACCAACCAATGATCTGTGGTGGGACGGTGCATAAACCGTGAAGGAGATATCGGGCCGTGTGAGAGAGATATATTGTATACTGCCAACAATGGTGCAAAATTCTGTGGCATCGAGTAAGGCATTTCCAGAATGTAGCGTGAGACATGTCGTTTAACTCATTGGCGTTGGCATTGGCTTGGCGTCATTCATGTGTGACTTATGGAGGAGATTTGCAATATAACGACTTTGGTTAAGATGTAATCCTTCTTTAATTCTAGTTACTTCTATGCCAAGAAAATATGATAAGTCACCCAAGTCCTTAAGTGAAAAGCGATTAGAGAGAGAAACGATAAACCGGGTTATGTGAGCAGAACTGTTGCCGGTGATGATGATATCATCAACATAAACCAGCATATAGAGAAGGATGTTGTCCTTGTTGTAGATAAATAAGGAGGCGTCGACAATAGAACTCATGAAACCAAACTGTAGAAGAAACGTGCGCAGCTCGGTGTACCACACTTGGGGTGCTTGTTTGAGGCCATAAACAACCTTCCGTAGTCGACACACTGCATGAGGGTTGTCTTTGTCGTGAAAGCCGGGCGGCTGAATCATATAAACCTCTTCACTGGGATGACCTTGGAGAAAAGTGTTGTTAACATCGAGTTGTTTCAATGACCAATCTCGTGTTATCGCAATGCTAAGAACTATTCAAATTGTTGCGGGTTTGACAACTGGGCTGAATGTATCTTGGTAATCGACACTAGGACGTTGATTGTAACCCTTGGCGACAAGGTGAGCTTTATAACGTTCGATACTACCATCTGGATGTCGTTTGATAGTTAAGACCTACCTGCAACCAACAACATTATGAACATCAGTTTTGTTGACAAGATCCCATGTATGATTTCTTATTTGTCAATTTATCTCATCACTCATGGCTTTACGCCAATGAGGAGTGGTGAGAGCTTGAGCTACAGTCTTCGAAATTGTATCAACTAGTGAAGTAATTGTGGTGTTGAGGTTGAGTTTTTGAACGGGTTTCTTGATCCGGTTACTGGTACGTCGAGATGGTGGTGGCGTGATGAGAACCAGTGGTGGAGACGGAGAGCCAGAGGAGTGAGCTGGGGAGGATGGTTCCATGGTGAGTAAGTCCAATGATGGTGTGGGTTCTGGGTGAGACGCAGGCTGTGATGTGGTTATTGGAGAAACTAGGACCCACGGTTTGTGGCAGGGGCCATTGACGTTGGTACAGCTAGTGATGTAGCGGAAGATGGGATCACAGTGACCAGCGGTTGAGGAGATGGAGCAACAGCAACATCCGTGTTATTGATGTCCTCAATGGGTGTAGGCTTAGAGAAAGGATAAACTGATTCATGAAAAACAACATGACGTGAAATATATATACGTGAGGTTAATCGATCAAGACAAGATAAGCATGTTGAGTAGGTGAGTATCCTAGAAGCACACAAGGAGTAGACCGTGCATCTAATTTATGAGATGTGTAAGGTTTAAGCCATGGAAAACATAGACATCCAAACAAGTTGCCAAGATCTGGCGTCATGTGGTGAGAGGCCCCTGAGTCAAGCAGCCATGTTGATGAGTCTAGAAACTGAGCTATGTGTGCACAAGGATTGGGCTGAGAGTTCCATGGTTGAATCTGTGTAGATGGTTGTTGATATTGTGGCAGTTGTTGCAGATATTGTGGTGTCCATGGCGGAAGAGATGGCTGTCCACGAACCAATCTGAATTCTGGACAAAACTTAGCGCAATTCCCTTGAGTGCCACATGCTTGACACTTACCGTTGTAGGGCTTATTGAATCGAGGTTGATTGTTGCCGTTATTATACTGACGTTGCTGATTGGAGTTGCTGTAGTTGCGGTTCTGTTGCTGAGTATTATTTTTTTTTGATCGATTCTGGTTCTGTAGTAAGCGAGTATCAACAGCATTGACAATGATTGGTGTGACAGAAGAAGTATCACTACACAGAAGCATAACTTCACGGTTGAGAAGGCATTCGCATAACTCAGTATACGAGATTGGTTTATCACGACCATGAATTGCATCTATTTCTGGTTTATATTCTTCTCCCAAACCATCCAGAATTTGTTACGTAAGGTCTTCAGCATCAAGTGGCTTTCCATGGAGAGCTAGATCATCTGATTTAGCTTTCACAAGACGTAAATACTCTGTAATTGATTTTGTACCTCTGACACAGGTTCGCAGTTGATACATAAATTGTCGTATGTGACCACGAGTTGGATTTCCGAAGGCTTCAGCAAGGCTGTCCCATATTTCCTTCGTCGTGGTGGCTGTGGAGACTAGTGGTTGGACAGAATTAGTTAGGGCACCAAGCAGAGCACTGTTAAGAAGACGATCTTGGCGACGCCATAGAGAATAAGCAGGATTCGAAGTACAGACACCATCCATCACAGCTGTAGATGACGGTATGACAGAGGAATCATCAATAAAGTGATGAAGTTCATGACCCTCCAAGAGAAATCTGACCTAATTACGCCACATGAGGTAATTGTTTGTTGTGAGCTTGGTGACATGAGACATATTAACTGACGGTAGCGTGGCTTGAGGGTTTTGTGTATTGAACAAAGAGGTCCTTTCTGCTGTGGAATCAGAAGTAGCCATGGGAGAAGAAACAAAAGACGTAAAAACAGAGTTAAAACTAAGAACAGAGAGAGAAGAAAGTTGAGAGACGAAGAGAAGAGAAAGAAGAGATTGATGGCTAGGTTAAAAACCTAGAGAGGCTCTGATACCATATCGAAGTTATTGAATATATTGTGTTTATAATAGTCTTTCTAGAATTATATACTCATAGGTATATAGTACAAATAGGAAAAGAGAATATACAATATTAATGATGTACAAAAGAGCTGTTGGAGATGTTTCCATACTTATCAACGACTTCACTAAATGTGTCTTTATTAATAGCTTTGTAGAGCACATGCATACCCATGTACTTCCCTAAATCCTTAGTAGCCTTAATACCACTTTTATCAAACAGATCTCTTGGATTAACTCTCTACTTACGTTGTTAGAGAAGAAAATCTTAGATTTCTCTAAACTCACTTTATGGCCAGATGCAATACAAGTTTTTTCCAACACGTTACGAATCACATGAACCTGTAACACCGAAGCTTTAGCAAATAGAATCAAACCATTTGCAAAGCACATATATGAAAAAGGCGGACCACCTTGAGCAAGGCAAATTGGTTTCCATTCTCTCGAAGCAACTGAAGCATCAATTAAATGGCAAAGACGTTCCATGTAAAGCACGAATAAATAAGGAAATCTATGTGATGGAGACCTCGGCCAGGGTTAAAAGCCTATGTGAGCTCCACATTCCAGACCAAACACATAGACGGACCAAGAACACAAGTCAGGGCTGTTTCGACAAAATTGAAGGCCATGTGTTGGTAAAAAAAATCGTCTTTATCGTGCTGGTTCAAAAACATTTTGGACCCTAAGTTTTTCTAAAAGAAACTAAAACTTACTAAATAAAACAATAGTATGATTTCAGAAAAAAGTTGTACAAGAAAACAATAATATGGTGTGAGAAGAATTTTTTTATATATGATATCTGTGTAAAAAAATATTAACTTTTTAGAAAAAAATTAATGATATTCTTATAATGGGCTCTCTGTCTTTTTTGGGTCTGGTGACGGATCAAATCTCACACGTGCTTATTCACAGCAATGACACAAGTCGTAATCCATTTAAGCATAGATCTAGGAAAATTCACTGCATACAGTGTATCTTCAAGGAAGTCCCATCAGACACGATCATAAGCCTTTTTTAAGTCAAGCTTCAACAACATCCAACCTTTACTACCTTTCTTACGTCTCATTGAATGTACAACTTCTTGAACTACAACAATATTATGAACACTTAACCTTCTAGGGATACAACTAGACTGAGGAGGTCCTATGAGAATCATCATTATAGGTTTGAGACGATTGATCATCATCTTAGTAAATGCATTAAACAACACATTACACAAAGTAATGGGTCCAAACTGCCTAATCGACTAGATTTGCGACTTTCCCAATCAGAACTAAGACCACATCATTTTTACAGCTTGGAAGCACTCATGTGTTAGAAATTGGAACACAAACTCAACTACTGAAGCTCCTACAACATCCCAACAATCCTGGTTGAAATCCATATGGGCCTCGAGCTTTAAATTTTCCCATACACCTGACTGGCTCCTCAACCTCACTCGCCGTAAAAGGGGTATTCAGCCTAGCAACTTTCACGCGAGACATATTTGAAAAACAAGCACTAGAAATCTTATCAACAACATGTGCTACATCATGTAACGAATACATTTCCTTATAGAATTTCACCGCCAAATCCTCCAAGCCTTTTTAATCCAAAATCTACGATCTCGAATTATCCCGCAACATATCAATCTTATTCTGTATACGACGAATGATTGTAGATGTACGAGAAGGACGTATTTCGATCTCCTAGCGCAATCCATTATTCGCGAGATTTCTGGAACCATATTAGTTCCTCCTTTCCCAGCACTAAATCAAACTCACGAGTCAATATAGCTTCCTCCTCAATACACACATATGTAGGACACACATATAATAGCCTCTGTAGCCATCCGTACACCTTTCCCATTCGCGTCAACGTGCCCATCCTTACCTACACGTCCCAAAACAATACCCCGAGAAGGTTGACTCTGCTTAAAAACCTTCCGTTTTGGACTTGTCAACTCACTAACTTTAATACCACTTGCTCTTTTCTCCTTCGTACCTTTAACATTGAAATACTTTGTTCATGCCAACCCACCACTCTAATAGGATCCTCCGATGAGTTACTCCCTGGCGTTAAAAGCACCATAGAGTTTTCCTTATTATCAGATTCACTAATTTTAAGTGATTGCAAATCCGAGATAATATCCTCTACACCCAAATTGGCAAACCTGTTCGAAGTAGCTAAAACATCCACATTCTGCTTACTTGGAATTTCAGACAAAACTAGACTCGGTTTTGATCTCGATTTCTTAGCAACAGTGACAAAACCTTCAACTGCAGAAACTTAGCTACACTCAAAGAAGCATACATCAAATAGATCTTTAAGGGCTGCAAAGGCACACTATGTGGCGGACTCGAGACTTTCTTAACATTTTGACCTATAGCATTTTTGTCATTGTTGGTTTTGTCGCTCACTTCATGGGCTGTGGGCCGAGCCGTGAGCCCATTAAGCAATTAATGTGCTTAACGGGTCTCGACCAGCATCGGCCCATATTTCTTTAGCTTGTTTAATTTTCGTTACTGGGCCAAGTCTGGCCCAATACCGGAAAAGATGAATCAGCCCGTGTATAAGGCTAGATTCATCTTCCTCATTTTAACAACGTTTTTAGGTTTTACAGAGAGGTGCGTAAAACACCATTGTTGTAACAGAGTAAAGCTCTGAAAGTAAACACTACGAAATTATTGGATTCCAGATTCAATATCCGAAGAGAGATGTACTCGTCGATGTATTATCGACGGGGAACTCTAGATCCTCGTGTCTCAACTTCCTTACTCGCATTCTTTCCTTTACTCAAATTCGAACCCAAGATCACATTGATTGTAATCCGCAAGAGAAATCGAGTATTCATACGATCTTATACACAACAAGTGGATATGGAGTGGTTAGTTTAATATCAGTACTAGTAGTATTATAACAATGAAAGTGTTTGAAATGGGATGGAAATTTTCTGTTACGAGTGACAAGTGACTCAGAAGGAGTCAATTGTTTCAGAGATGTCTCAGCTTGAGAAGGGTGAGCATCAGAGGATGGTTGCAGAGGCAAGATAGGAAAATGATGAAAGAAATGTTTCAAATCTTCTGTGAGAGTTGAAGAAACAAAAGGAAAATTTTCCTCATGAAACTGAACATGTCGAGAAATAGAAACTGAGTGTGTCTCTAAATCTAAGACTTTGTACCCTTTATACCCCAGCTGGATAACCTATGAAGACACAAGCACGAGCTCTAGGGTCAAACTTTGTTCTGTGTGTAGGGGAAGTCGACTTATAGCAAAGACAACCAAAAGCTTTTAAAGCCATGTAATCCGGAACTTTAGAGTATAGAACTTCATAAGTGAAACATTATGAAGAATGGGAGAGGGAATCCTATTTATAAGAAAAGTGGCTGTAAGAATACACTCACCCAAATACTCTAATGGAATACCTGATTGAAATAATAAGGCCCTAGCTACATTCAATAGATGCTGGTGTTTTCTCTCAACCACAAATTCTGTTCTGGAGTTTTAGGACATGAATGAAAAGACTTAATACCTTTGTCTAAGTATAATTTTGTAAAGTTAAGTTCATGAGCATTGTCAGACCTAAAAGAACGTACACACGTTTTAAATTGAGTTTCAACCATGTTAAGAAAACCAGGAAACACAGTAAGAACATCAGACTTATGCTTTAACAAATACACCCATGTGGCACGACTATGATCATCTACTATTGTAAGAAAAAACCTATAACCCTCTACAGTAGGAGTAGAGAAAGGTCTCCATGTATCAATATAAATCAACTCAAAAGGTTTATCACATCTATTGTTTCTAACAGAGAAAGATAACCGTTTTTGTTTCGATAAATGACATACATGGCAATGAGTAGAATGTCTTTTATCATGATGTTTTGGCAAAGATAACAAATCCATTTTAGTTCCACCTGGATGTCCTAACCTCTTATGCCATGTAGAGTAATCTATATGTAGGCTAGAACAGAAATAAGTAGTACATGACTGATCCTTATGTTTCCCATTGGACTTAAGTAAAGTAGATGAGACAGAATTAACATGCAGAATATAAAGACTTCCCACTTCTCTACCTTGACCAATCATCAATCCCCGAGTGATATCCTGAATGTAACATGAATCAGCAGTAAAACAAAATTTGACAGGAAGACTTTTAGTCAAAACACTGACACTTAATAAGTTGAATTTAAAGGAAGGTATATATAGAACATTGTGGAGAGAAATGCCATCAGTCAATTGAATGTAACCAGACCCTTCTATTTTCACAGTGAAACCATTAGGTAAAGTGACAAATGTACTATCTAAGGTTGTGTAATCTGTATAAAGGTCTCTTATATAAGTGACATGATGACCCGCCCCAGAATCTATAACTTATTTCCTATTAGACAACTCAGTTTCTGAAGATATACTCCAATTTGACATGTTAGTATAAGGAGGAGAGTAAAGATTCAGAAAGGTACCTGATATATGTGAGACAACTGGACCAGTATTTGAAGTCGAAGCTATAGAACTATCTAGATTAGGTGTAATACTAGGAGACTGCAACTTGGAACTTAAAAAGGAATTTAAATGTTGAATCTGCTCCTTGGATAAATGTTCAGTCGAATCTTGTTGTGGTGAAGTAAGTGTTGCAGCTACCACTGAATTTTCTGAAGAAAGAGTCTTCTTGTTTTTCATCGGATTCCCTGGAGATAACCATGTAACTTGTAACACTTATCTACAGTATGTCCACTTTTCGAACAGTGAGAACATTTTGGTCTCTGACTCTGTCCTCCAAATGCTAAGATATTTTCCCATTATCAGTGTTGGAGTGAGTAGCAAAAGCTGTTGCCTGATTGTTTGAATGCTCACGAATAGAAACTCCTCTTTGACTTTCATCTTGATGAAGTATATTATAGATCTCGCTGAGGTTCGGCCTTGGCTTCATGTTAAGTATTTGACCTCGAATGTTGCTGAAGTCATCATTAAGCCCCATTAAAAATTGTATCACTTTGCTATTCTCAGCTTCTTCAAGAAGTTCCTTTACATGATCACAATGACATCTCTTCACTGTATTGGATTTAGTATTTGCAAGTTGCTCCCAAATTGTCTTCTTCTGAGTGTAGTAAGCAGCTAATCCTAGTCTTCCCTGTCTAAGACTCATAACAGACTGTTCTAATTGATATCTTCTCGGAAGGTTATTAACTTTGAAACTCTGAAACAAATCATTCCACATTTTGGAAGCATCTTCATAATAAAGAATACTGCCATATATTTCAGGATTTACCACATTTAAAATCCACGATTTCACCATACTGTTGCATCTATTCTAAATCTGATATGATCTATGATCTATATCAGGTCTTCGCAAAGTTCCATCAACATAACTTAATTTGTTCTTTGCATCTAAGCTAATCCTCATCGCTATGGACCAACTGTTATAATTTGTTCCATCTAATACATGCAAAACTATGTGTAAACCTGGATGATCGACACAATGCAAGAAGAATGGACTGTGAGTGTTGTCGAATGATTCGAGCTCCGATTCAGCTCGATTTTGAGTTTCTCGCCTTATCGGAACTTCAGGTTCTAATGGAGAGAAGATTTCACGGCTTAATTGAAGATCAGCATCTTCATCTCCTAAAATGGAGTTGACTCTGGCTTTTCCTCCTTTTCGCACCATCTTGACTTCGATTTGTATCAATGAAATCGATTTTACGGTTGAAAACGAAGATAGAAGACCGAATCAATTACGATTTGGAGAAATTTGAAAGAGATTTTTCAGAGATTGAGCGAGAAAGCTCTGATACCATAACAGATTTTGTAATGTTCTAGAAATACAAAATCATCAAATCTTATTTCTCCAAAACCAAATGGTCAAGTGATACAAGTATATATACAAACCAAACAAAACCAAGAATCGAAATTCTAAACCGAAATAAACCAAAACAATTACAAATTGATAGTTTGGGGTAAGATTGGGGTTAATAATTTACGCTTTTAGTATTAGACTATGCAACGTAATTGCTAAGGAAAAGTCATTTTCCTCGCTAATCCCTCGCAATTTGCTAGTGATTAGTGATGAACTAGCTTTTCCAAACCAATTTCCTTGCAAAATCTTAAAAAAAAGCTTCAGCGTTTTACAGTTCCAGTAATTGAAAACCCCTTCAATCTCTTGATTCAAACATGAGATATAAGTTTATTTTTTCTCAGAAGGTTCTCTCTTCCACTTATTCGACTTCTTAACCATCGAATTTTCTTCCATCACAGAGTCCCAAAATTTGAAAATTTAAAATCCTAGTAAAATGAACCGAGAAATATTTGAAGATAAAAAAATTCGGAGAAATCATTATATCTACTCTCAGAGCTTAAAAAACCTCACAACGGCCTAACAAATTATTTAGGGAAGGTGTCCACTGTTGGATCATTTTGTAGCTTAGGCTCTAAGTTATCTTTATATAAGAGTTAGTTACTAGAGATAACATCAAATAACTAAGGATTAGGTTCATGTACATCATAATAGGATTAGGGAGATTAGCATGGTCTATAAATAAGGTCTTTTGGTTAACTTTTAAGAGAGTTTCTTAATCAATAAAGAAGAGCAAGTTCTTTAAATCTTTTACTTTATTTTGATTTCAATTTCTATTAGAGCTTGATTCGAAGATCTGATCAAGCAAGGGAAAACATCAAGGAGACGAGAATGGGAGACATGCCTAATCCAACGTGAAAGGATCCATTGTCCTATGTTAACATCGACAAACTATACAGTTTGGGCAATGAGAATGAAGATTAATCTTCGAGTTACAAAAGTGTGGGAAACAATTGAACTAGGATTGATGGATTAAGATCTCAAGAATCGCAACTCAATCGGCCTCACTTGGAGAATCGAATAGTGAAACGAGGCTAGTCAAGTCTTAATGGACAATCAGTAAGTAGGAATATCTACATTGTAGCTTCTCTTGAACAAGTCTTATACCTCAAGACAACATGTTTTGAAGATATAATTGAAGAATAAAGGCATTTGAAGAACGAATTACTGTTAATAAACACATGGAGGAACAAGGAAAACTTATGTTTTCAAACAATGGAAAATGAGAAAACTAAGTAGGTAATAGCCGAGGAAGAGGAGGTTGAGCCCGTGGAAAGGGTCGAGCAAGATCAAGTAGTCGAGACCAAGAGGAAGACACCAAAAGCTATAACCAAAAGGGAAGAATAAATCGATCTAAGGTGATATGTTGGAGTTGTGATAAGCCGAGACACTTTGTTTGAGCTTGTCCTGATAGACCTAGAGAGAGTTAAGTATCAAACCTAAAGGAACATGAAGAAGGAGATGAATAAATTGAGGAAGAATCTCTTATGTTCATGAGGTTGTGTTATTGAATACTGAAAAGGTATTCCCTTTGTAATTACGATGGAAGCAATGAAGGATCAAAACTTTTGTACCTTGATAAAGGTGCAAGTAATGAAATGATGGGAAAAAAGAGTTCTTCTCTAAACTAGATGAAACTGTCAAAGGCAAAGTAAAGTTTGTTGATGGATCACACGCAAAACATAGTTGGGAAAGGGTATATCATATTTGTTGGAAAACCAGTGAGAAAATGAAGCTTAAAGACATCTATTTCATACCCGATTTAAAATATAACATCATAAGTCTTGGACAAGAAAAAGAGAATGGGTGTGACATTAAGATGAAAGACATTGGTACTACACAACTTTAGCACTCACGGCTTGGTCATGTAAGCTTTGGAGTAATGAACAAAATGGTAAAGAATGAAATGGTTATTAGATTACCGCAAATAAATCATGAGAAAAGTATATGCAAAGTTGATGTGCTCGAGTTTTAAAACCCTAATAACCTACTACAAGTGCACAACAAACGAGTGTAGTACTTAGGGATCAAATCCACGAGAACCAATGATTGCACTATTGACTACTTAATTCTAACTCAAGCTAAATCAAAAGAAACGAAGAGTGATTTCAACTAACAACTCAAACAAATAATGATGTGAAATTCAATATACAAAATATCAGGCATCATGAATTCATCAAGAAACAAGAAATCAAATCAGCACACTATTTAGGGAATACATTCACCCAATTCTTGACTCAGATATAAATTTATAGAGAACCCCCTCCCGTGGTGTTGACTATTATGTCTAATAACCTAAAATCCTCAATTGTCGTTTGGTCCCAAAGATGTAAACATGTATTATCGAATTAGTTTGATAATTCCGCAACTAGTCTTCACATCAGCTTCCATTGGTTAAGGTAGATTTCGCATCTAAGCTAGTTCATGCATCTAACAAGTACTTTCAGTGAGTTAAACAACGTAAGATCATATACTAGGTGATCAACCTAATTTAAGCATTAAGCACATCTTAAGATTGAAAGCACACAAGATCAAACCCTGTTAGTTAATAATGCATTAATTCCTAAATCCCTAGAAAACCCTAAACGTGATAAGATAACTACTTATATATGGGAGAAACAAACAAAGCAATAGAAGATGAAGAAACATGATTAAATTGCAAAATAAATAAACGGGTTTAGAAATCTTGTCAAGGTTAGAGATGAAATCTTCTCCCTAGCTTACAAAGTCTATACGCCGTAAAAGTATTACAAATATATGTTCTAATTCTAAAAACCTAAGATATATAAGTCTAAAACATATATGGTACAAAATATGGAAACTAGGTTTTTCCAGTCACTACAAGAAAACACGCCTTTTGCGATGGCAAAATCCCTTGCAAGGCTGTCGCAATAGGCAAAAAGAAACGCCCTTGCGATGGCCACTTATATGTCGCAATTTGCGTGTCGCAAACATAGATACGTAGCATGGACGTCGCAAGGTCTGCGAGGGAAAAAATATGTCGCAAAGGCCTAGCATAAGTCGGTGTCGCAACGGTCTAGCAGAGCCTGCGACGACCTTGCGGGAGTGTGCCCTGCGACTCCCTTGCAAGGGCGCGTCTTGCGACAGCCTTGCGGGAGCACACCCTGCGACACCGTTGCAAGGGCGCGACCTGCGACACCGTTGCAAGGGCGCGACCTGCGACACCCTTGCAAGGGCTCGTCCTGCGACAACCTTGCAAGGGCGCGTCCTGCGACACCCTTGCAAGGGCGCGTCCTGCGACTCCCTTGCAAGGGCGCGCCCTGCGACTACCTTGCGAGAGCACGACCTGCTACGTCCTTGCGACGCCATTTATAATTTATTTAAAATAAAAAAAAATATTTTAAATATTTTAAATATAAATTTAAAATTAAAAAGTTTTTTTTCGAATTAAAAATATTTTTAAATAAAAAAGATTACAAAAGGTTTTTTATAATTCAGAAATCGTCCGAGCGATCTAAATTTCCCGACCCGGATCCGGTGTCTTCGTCTTCAGCATTGATCTCGGCAAATGCGTCGGCTAGCTTTGGATCCTTCTTGGCGAGTATAGACCACAAACGATCATAGGTCGTGATTTTCTTCTTAGCTTTGGCAAGCTCGGTGTTAGTCCGATCCAATTCTTGGGTCTGACGGTCGACAATTTGCCGCAGGTCACTGGTTGCCGCAGATGACTGCGAGAATCCTTCTGGTGAGATACACTGCTCAATCTTGGACCCAAGAGAACCTGTTCCAAATATTCTCCCTTTTTTACGGGGAGCGATCTAATAAAAGAATAACAATATTAAGTTAGTTTAATTTAGCAAAAATATAAGTAAGAAGAAAAATTTAAAATGTAGTTTACCTCGGAGTAGATCTGGTTCTTTTGCGCCGTAGATAATCCCCCAGATGCTGAGCTCTCATCACCGCCCTCTTGAGTCAATTCCTGCAACTTCGCAGTGACGTCGTTGTAGAGCTTCTCGGATTTTTTGTCAACAAATTCTCCGGCCTTGTTCCGCTTGGTGATGTACAGAGTGCCTAGGATATCAGGGTGCGTGTCCCCCGATTCCTCTTGCTGTGAAATTGTAAATTAAAACAATAATTGTTTAAATAAATGTAAATTATATGTAAAAATATTTACCAGTTTGTGGGCCCGAGCTTTGAACGATGTTCTGCCCGAGCAATGTTTGTGGGGACCGGTCCCATCAGGGTCAGCTAACCGAGCTGCTTGACAGCTTGCGCTTTTCTTCTGAGACTTAGGATCCTCCCAGTAGCGAATCAAGCCTTCCCAGACTGAATCTTTGAACCACTGTGGCATTGCCTCGGTTCCCTTCTTCTTCCACTTACTCTTCCAACGACCCACCTGATCGTTCATCCGTCTACGCAAGACCGCCTCGAACTCTTTCCGGACTAGACCAGTAATAGAAACTTCCCAGTGAAAACGTTGCTACAAAAAATAATGTAAAATTATAAGAATGAAAGTGTAAAATTCTTATAAACAATAAAATACAATAATGAAATTTTCTTACCGCAAACGTTCTGAACCATCTGTCCATGATGTGGATAGGAGTTTGGCTAAAATTAGCATGCGGTTCCTAGAAATCTCGTTCAAAGATTTCCCGAACCGCCGTAGGCAAATCTCCGTCGTCATCGAACCTACGTTAGTATATTTTTATATATTATAAAATTACGAATAATAAATAACAAAATTTGTAAAATAAAAATAAAATATATTACCACAAAGTCCCCGGTGGACGGTTGGATGAAGATTAGGGAGAAATTTGTGCATCGGATCTGACAGGATGTCCTCGATTGTCATCCCCACAGTAGCGTCTGGTGTCAGGTACTTTTGCTGACCGGGACCTCATGACCAGTATCAGCAACAGGCGAAAACCCCGGGAGAGATCCATAACTGCCACCAGGGGTCGGTGGAACCGATCTAGAACCCGATACAGGAGTCGCCGGAGGTTGCTCACCGACATCCGATAGATATCGCGTGTATGGATTATGAGATCTAGACATCTGGCACGGAAAAAAATTTGGAAAACAAATCAGATAATTAAATCTGATAATTGTAACACAGTTAACTAAATCCGATAATTATCTAATAAATTTAGAAAAATTCCGAAAAATTCCGAAAAATTCCGAAAATTCCTAAAAATTCCTAAAATTCCTAAAAATTCCGAAAAATCCCTAATAATTATCTAATAAAATACGAAAAATTCCGAAAATTCCTAAAAATTCCGAAAATTCCTAAAAATTCCGAAAAATTCCGAAAATTCCTAAAAATTCTGGAAAAATTCCGAAAAAATTCCTAAAAATTCCATAACTAGATCCGACTTATAGGAGCCTAAATCTAAAATTTCATACCTAGATCTAACTAATTACATCCTAGATCTAAAATTTAAAAATTTGACGAAAAAAAAAATTACTCACAATGTATGGCAAGGAGGAGGGAGAAGGAGGAGGTGGCGAGACCTCCGGCGGCGAGAGGGCGAGAGCGAGACACCGGCGGGGAGAGAGAGAGAGCGAGAGAGAGAGAGAGAGAGCGAGAGAGAGAGAGAGAAAGAGAGGAAGAGGGGAGAAGAGAAAGAGAGAATGGAGGAGTCGGAGGCGTCGGAGGACCAGCGGAGGAGTCGGAGGCGTCGGATTCGCAAGAGAGTCGCCTGAAGAGAAGAAAAATCGAAGAAGAAAGAGGAAGAATCGGGGAAGAAGAAGTCTTTTTTTTTTGTTTTAATTCCCAGGGCCGTCGCAAAAGACTCGCATGGCACGCGATGGCCTTGCGACGTCCCAAGGGTTTTCATTTATTGCTACAACCTTGCGACGTCCCGCGTTGCGACATCCGGACGCGGGACGTCGCAAGGGTGTAGCAAACTTAAAATTTTGAAAACTTGCTACTCTCTTGCGACATCCGGACCCGAGATGTCGCAAGGGAGTAGCAAGTTTGAAATTTGAAATATTGCTACATCCTTGCGACATCCGGACCCGGGATGTCGCAAGGGAGTAGCATATTTTTCAAATTTTATAAATTTGCTATGCCCTTGCGACGTCTAGGTCCGGATGTCGCAAGAGAGTAGCAAGTTTTGCAACTCCTTTGCGACATCCGGACCCGAGATGTCGCAAGGGCATAGCAAATTTTTATTTTAAAAAAATAAAAGGTCCGGAGACCTTTTACGGTTTTTTCTTCTACAAATAAAGATTTATGAGGCCCCTGCCTTCGTCTTATGTCATTTCCCGCAAAATAGTAGAAATGCAATTTTGCAGGATTTTCCAGACGAAGGTAGGGGCCTCACAAGTCATTATGCGTAAAAGGTAAGTTGTGAAAATGAATTGCATTGGAGGGTTATTTATAGGGGATCTTGCTACGGAATTGCAATGTTTCGTATGCTACATAGCAAGGGTGTAGCAAAATGTGGTGTCGCAATCTTATTGCAGGAGTCTAGCAAATTTGTAAAAATAATTTAAACAACTAAATGTTTGGTTTAACACAATGAGATAGTAGGTCTGAAATCTTATTTAAATTTCAATTATTCTTCAACGGTGTCTTCCTCTTCTTCTGTGTCTTCCTCAGATTCGTTGAACTCATCAGAATCTTCAAGCTCTTCTGTTGTATCATCAGAAATTTCAAAATTAACAACGTCTTCTACTTCTTGTTCTGCATGTATGATTTGTTCCGTCGACTTAACAGCTACAGCAAGTTCTGATGATCTTTCTTGTTGCATGACAACATCATCAGCTTCTATCATTATACGACCTCTAGGATTCACTTTTACAACAGAAAGCCACTTCTCACGCCTTTGCCTTATACGAGGATATGGTATAAAACACACTTGTTCTGCCTGACATGATAGAATAAACGAGTCAAACTTAGAATACGTCAGGTTTCCATTTACGTCTGTTACCCCTAAGTTATTAGAGCGTACTCCTCGACCGGCCGTTGTATTGTACCAAAGACATTGGAACAATACGCATCGTAATCCAAGTACTCCAGGAAAGGTGACCTCTATAATTTTGTTCAAAAAGCCGTAAAAGTCAGTTTCACCGGGAACATGAATTCCGTAATTTGCCGTTGATCTATTGGAACCATGGTCGTACGTGTGGAACGTATAGCCGCAAGTTAAATACATTGGAGCAGTCACGATTCTGGCAATAGGATCATCCACAAGCTCATGCAACCATAAAGACATAGGTTTACCAGAACAACCGTTCTTAACCTACAAAATAAAAATTTATAACTTTGCAGGAATGATTTTTGAAAATGTTAATGTATTTAATATAAATAATACTTACATAGTATTTTAGCCAACCAGCGAAATCACGTTCTTTGTAGGTGTCATACTCTGTTTCTTGCAAGTTGGGAAAGGTTTCACGTATCTGGTTGTCAAACTCACTGCAGATATATCACGTATGAATTATATGTACATCAATAAACAATAGTATATAAAATATTTTATCAAAATACCTCTCAAATGGCATCACGTCTTCACAATTTCGCAGTATGTACGTGTGAGCTACACGAGAGTACGTGTGATTTTCCCAATAATCTTCCTTTAACTTCCCACCAAGCCGCCCTACCTGACGAAATATTTCAGGAACCGCAATTGCATATGATGTTGCAACTCCTCCATCGTCGTATCGCCCTACTTGGGTTCTTTTACTTTGAACGGCTGGACTAAAGTAATACGATGTGAAATGTGATGTTTCCTCAATTAGACTTCCAGCCACAATCGATCCTTCCACTTTTGCTTGGTTTTTAACTTTCCTTTTAAGATGGCCCATGAATCTCTCGAACGGGTACATCCATCTATATTGTACGGGCCCACCGAGGGCAGCTTCGTGTGGTAGGTGGATTGGGAGATGTTCCATCACGTCAAAAAATGCAGGAGGAAAGATCTTTTCCAAATTACAAAGCAACAATGGAATGTTACTTTCTAATTGAGCAATGCCATCCAATGTTAGTGTTCGGGTACAAAGATCCCTAAAAAATGCACTGATCCCTAAATGTAATAAAATTATTATTAATAGCCAATCAATGTAATACTAAGAAAAATTAAACAAATCAAATCAAAAAAATCATTTACCGGCGATTGATTCATGGACGATAGTTGGAAGCAGCTCAAGTAATGCGAAAGGAAGAAGTCGCTGCATGAATACATGACAATCGTGACTCTTCATACCAGAGATTTTTTTCCCTTGCTCTATACACCTTGAAAATTTAGACACGTAGCCATCCGGAAACTTGACATCTGAAGAAATCCAACTAAACAACGCTTGTTTAGCTTCTCCTGACATACGGAATATCGGAATTGGTTGCTTTCCATCCGTTGTGATATGTAGTTCGGGTCTTGCACAATTTTCGGCCAAGTCCAACCTAGCTTTCAAATTATCTTTACTTTTGCCCTGTACATTTAAAATCGTATTCATCACGTTGTCAAAAAAGTTTTTAACAATGTGCATCGGATCAAGATTGTGCCGTAACAAGTGATCTTTCCAATACGGGAGTTCCCAAAAGATACTCTTCTTGTGCCAATTATGAGATTCACCGTATCCGTCAGGCATGTTTCCTACCACGTGCCAATTTCCCCCACGTTCACATGTTTCTTGAGCACCATAATGATCTATTTGCTCCAACACTTTACTGCCTGACATGTTTGTTGGTGGAGGAACACGCACAACCTTATTTTTCTTGAACAATTTCTTGTTCCTTCTATATGGATGATGCATGGACAAAAACCGCCTATGACAGTCAAACCAACATGATTTCTTCCCATGCTTTAATTGAAATGCATCTGACCAACCCATACAATATGGACAAGATAGCCTTCCATGGGTCGTCCATCCTGATAACATACCATACGCCGGGAAGTCACTTATTGTCCACAACAAAACAGCGCGCATGTTGAAATTCTGCTTCTGCGCGTAATCGAATGTGCATATACCCCTATACCATAACTGCTTAAGCTCGTGTATCAGAGGTTGCAAGAACACATCGAGGGAACGCTTCGGATGACTAGGACCTGGCACTAGAATAGCCATAAACAAAAATTCTCTTCTCATGCACATATCCGGTGGAAGATTATACGGTGTCAATATGACAGGCCATAGAGAATATTGTCTACCGGATAAACCAAATGGGCTAAATCCATCAGTGCATAAACCTAGATATACATTCCTTGACTCTTTAGAAAAGTCAGAATGCACCACTTGAAAATGTTTCCACGCCTTTGCATCTGAAGGATGTGTAACCTCCCCATCTTTTACTTTATGTTCATCATGCCATCTCATTGCAGATGCGGTTCTCTCCGATTGATATAATCGTTTCAGCCTATCAGTGATTGGAAGGTACCACATACGTTTGTACGGGATATGCGTCCTTCCGTTCGTTGCACGGTATCTTGGCTTTCCACAAAAACGGCATTCCTGCAGCTTATCATCATCTTTCCAAAAAATCATGCAATTTTCACTACAAACATCTATCATTTCAGATGGTAATCCTAGACCCGCAACCACTTTCTGCATTTCATAATAACTCGCAGCAGAATTATTATCTTCCGGCAAATACTCTTTAAGCAAATCAGCAAATTGATTCATACTTCTCTCGCTTATGTTTCCTTCACTTTTAATAGACATTAGCCTAGATGCTAATGATAGTTTAGATAAACCATCTCTACATCCCTCATAGATGGGTTGATTTGCAGAATCTAGCATATCATAAAATTGTTTTGCTTCCGGGTTAGGTTCTTCCGTAATATTTTCAACAACACCAGGAAAATACCCATGATATGCATCTGTAACCATATCATGTGACATATTTCCTTGTAGATGAGCGTAGTTTTCAAACATACTACCACCATAGTTGTTATTAGCATATTCTTGACTCCCTAGATCATTACCACGAGCACCCATATTACTACTTTCACCACCCATACTATATCCTTCCCCATGCAAAAACCAGACATAATAGTTTGGAGTAAATCCTCTATTATAAACATGTCTTTTTACCATATCGATATTCAAATATTTCTTGTTCCCGCACTTTAAACATGGACAAAAAATGTTACCATCATTTGGAGTATGTGGGTTATTTGCCGCCTGATTTATAAATGCCCGCAACCCCTCTCGGAACTCCTTCGTCACTTCTCCAGTCTCCATATCCCTTCTGTTATACATCCATCGTCGTAAAGTGAACACTTCATGTTCCGACGTCATTATTTCCCGAATCGTAATTTATTTAAATTTTTTGGAAGACAATTTCTCTCTCTAGATTCTCTCTCTTATTAATTCTTGTTTGGTGTCAATAAAAAATGTCATGTGGGGGATATTTATAGGGAAATTCAAAAGGTCTGCTACGGATTTGCGATGTCGCCAAAGGCACACGCAGAAACCACACAAATATGTAGCAAATCTGCGATGGCGAAAATGTCTCGCGACAACGTCGCAAGTTTGCAATGGATTTGCGACATACTAACGTGCCTCGCAATAGTGTCGCAAACGACTAGCAATGACATCGCAAACTTGCGACATTTTCTCGGCCTCGCAAGTTTGCTAGGCCATTGCGATGCCCACTTTGGCCTCGCAAGGATGTCGCAATGGCATAGCATTTTTGCGACACCATTTTGGTGTCGCAAATTTCCCTAGCAAATGACCCTTTTTCTTGTAGTGAGTGTCGACATAAGGCTCGATCGATCTAAGGTCAATCGATCTAAGGCTCTAAAAAACTAATAAAGACTCCAAACCATGTAGAAAATGAGCTAAATGCGATAAAAATGAGGTACATCAATTCCACCAGAGTTAGCTTATTAGTTGTCCTCAAGCAAAAAAAACGAAATACCAAAAAGAAAAGTGCAATCAAAGGAACTCACTTTTTATAAGAATAATGCAAGTCAATTTCTTTAGTAAACCACATGAAACTTACCTGACATAACCGAGACCACCTTGTACTTCCCTCAGATTTTGCAACTGTCTGTATCAAACTCCATGATCCCAGTGAGTGACCCGAATGCACTATCCCAACTTCCTAAGATATCTATGTGTGATTTCATCGAGGGGATATCGATCAAAGGACACATGGGTTTCTTTTCCATCCTTAAGATTACCTATTGTATGGTTCCTTCCTCCTCATTTCATTTTCATTACAACCAAATACAATTTTTATATGGTAGGTTCTTTAGCAACTGAAGGGTGTAAGCAAGGGTAGCGTCATTGGAGTTCTTCATTGTCTACTAACAATACCCAAGTAAAGGTTAGCATCATTTTTTGTTTTTCTCACCCTACCAACATTACTCAAGTAAAGAGTACCATCATTGAAGCTTTTTTTCCCTCAACCGGCTAACAGTGCATACAACTTTGTTGTGTAGTTAATTCAGATTGAGCACTATCATTTGAAATGAATAAGAGAGTAAAACCAAACTCACACAGAGAGATATTTCAGAAGAAAAACTCGATCGGATGCAATAAACTCCCTTGAAAAGAAAATTAAGTCAGGTTGAGTGTGAAGTCGGCATAAGATTCTTCGAATGCCTAAGGGGTATGGGTAATGTTCAGAAGTTGCATTGTCTCTGAGTTTTCACATAATCAAATGATTCCTGTTACGTTTGAGTGCCATAAATCTCGAAAATGCATGATAATGCCATAAATCTCAAAAGTCATAGTTCCTACAACCAGTTTATAAACTCAATAACAACATATTGATTCGAGAAAAACATAAAAATGACTCAAAGTACAGACACAAGAAAGAAAAATAGTGGTAGTCACATCAATTGTCCTCCGCCACTCTTACTTCACACCATTCCCATGTAAGAATAAACCAAAATAATAGTTGCGATGTGCAAAAGTTAATAAACCAAGTCTACCAAGCATAGTATTAACATTATCTAAAATATCAAGTTTCTCAACCGAGTTGATGCGGATGAACTTAGTTGGAACTATCTTGTTCTTCAACAGCTTATCAGGAAACACACTTTGTTGTTGCTACAACCCCGATTCACTTTCTCTCTCTCTTAATGTAAACAAGATCTGTCTTCATGTGAGATGGATTTATCTGGTAATTCTCGTGAGCCAGAAAAGTAGTGCCATCAGGTCGTGGCCATGGTTCACGAGTCTGTTCGTTAAGAGTGTTATGTGGCCCAACGTGAGACAGCTCTCCCCTTTCTTGTGCTTGCAGTAAGGATCTGGTGACCTTATTTAAAGGTGACCTTATTTAAAGGTTTCCTCTTGCAATACTTTACGTGTGATCGATCAATCTCTTATAGTTGGATAGACATGGAGGTCAAGCGCGAAACGAATTCGTTGGGAAAAACTAATAAATTTTGTATATAATTGGTCGTATAATCGTGATTACATAGATGCTTTTTTAAAACATCTTTAATTGAAAGTATAAGAAGATTAGCAAAACAAACGAATTTTTTTGATAAACGAATCATTGATGGAATTACAAATGGAGTAGGTATTACAAGTTTCTTTGTAGGAGAAGTAACAAAATATATAGGTGGAAGTCACATCTCTTCTTATCTATTCTTATATTTATCCTATGTATTGATTTTTTTAATAATCCTCTTTTTTTTTTTATTTTGAAAAATTCTAAATTCGAATTTTCTTTATTTCCATCTAGATTTTCAGAAATTTTTTTATAGTTATAGTATGTTCGAACGTGGAATTCATCATCCTTATTAATTTTTTCTTTTCCATTCACTCGGATTTCTTCCATTTCATCGATTTTGTCCAGGTTAGCTGGATCGATCGATCATGCAGTTCATGATCGATTGTTAGATTATGTGCTACATCATCTTCCCGGCAGATTGTCCGATCTCAATGTTGAGGTCAATCATCACATCATGCGATGAACTAGTTTTTCGTTGGATTGATCAATCTCAATGAGGATCGATCGATCACAGTAGTGTAAACAAAATTTCTTACCTGAAACAAATGGAACAAAAAGGAAGAGAAATCTAAAACGGAAATATGCAGAAAGAAAAAGTAACCTACTAGTGGTTTGCCTTCCTTTCAGCACTTGTATAAAGTCATTAGCTTGATTCGGACGCCTTTTATGCGGCAGGTGGAATCTTAGAAGGTGGTGTTCCTCCCTTAGTCTAATGATCTTGTGTTATGAACTGCTTCATATGAGGGTTATTGTCGAAAAACACGACTATTGCAGCGTCCAACAACACTACAGTCCCACCGGGCTCAACTTTCATCAAAGTGAAAGGTGCCAAAAATCTTGTCCCAAACTTTCCTATAAAAGTCTTGGAACAATAGATAAACAGCGTGAGTTTATGATGAATATGGAGTTTATTATCAAGGATACGAGTGTCTGGAAGGTCCAAATCAGGAGTGTCATAGTAATCCACTGAATCCTTCGCAAGCTCATGGCGGAAAGTCTCCTCTTTTTCTGGCTCATACCCAAACAACTCATCAAAAATCGATGAAGTCAAAACTACTGCTTGTGACTCTAACATAGCCTTGACCGTCTTGGTCGTAGTGATCATCACACAAAAGTTATCAGTAGGTGTTCTAATGGGATATGAGACTCCCATGTCGACATTCTCCAGTACCACCCTTTTATTGGGGAAATAAATTTTAGACCCAAGAGTGTTCAAAAAGGGTCTTCCCAAGAGTATGGGAACCGCACGACCTTGTTACATCTCGACCACAATAAATTATATTTGAATTTTACAGTTTCCAACTAGATGTAGAAAATCAGCTAGCCTTCCACATGGGCACTTGGAAGAGGCATCTCTAAATGAAATGGAGGTATTCTGGTGCTGCATAAGCTCGATACCTTGCTTCTTCATTGTCTCTAACGAGATCACAGTCCCACTTGCTCCAGAATCACAAAAAGGCATCATCAAACATCAACTTCACAAGAGCACAAGGAATCGAGAACTCACCTTGATCTTCCAACTGAGTGAGCTATCTCGGGAAAGGGACTGGTGGTATGTACTTCCTAGAATCGCCATCACCATTAGGTACATGCTTCCCTTTGCTATTTACCAAGTCGACCTTAACCACATACCACGACTGCTTGGGATTTCTCTACCTTTCCTGGAAGAGCTCCTTGAGGTCTTTTTATTTCCTTTGTAGTCTGAGCAACCTACGTGTCAACTTCTTCAAGAGTGCACATGCCATCAAGCTTAGCATAGAACACTCTTGTAGTCTTATGCTATTCATGTGCAAGCTGTTGAATCAGAGCTTTAGTCTCATCATTGGAAGTGCCTGAAGAGCTTGATGGAGCATGTTGCTGCTGAGGTACTATCTGCCTGAAAAGGTTTGAACGGTTCCTGCCAATTAGAATTTCTTCTTGAGTTCTGAACATAAGCTTTCTGGTTGTTCTTATTGTACCACCTTTGACTTTGATTCATCATTAACGGTTTTCCCTGAAATGGTGACCCTTGAGGCATCATCTGAGTTGGAAACACTAATTCCTAAGGATTCTCCACATTAGTGCTCCTATATGACAAGTAGGATTGATTCGGGCCATTGTTCTGCTAGTTCACGTACTCGGCCTATCTTTGATCTTCAAACTTGTCCAAATTTTCCTGCACATATACGACCTCTCCAACATCATCACACTAGTGAGTCCCTCTCTAATTGGACTATCTCACCTTGATCAGTATATCGAGCTTCTCAGTAAAACTTTTCTATCTTATGTGACTCCACACTATTGCCTCTTCGTCCTCGATCATACTGTGGGTAGTGATTACCAGAATTTTTAACTAGGTTCTTGGTAAGGGTGAATGCTTCAACCCTTGTGTTAGACATGAAATCTCCATTGTTGACTATATTCAGAGAGTTCTTGTAGTCCCACTCAATACCACCATAGAAAAATGCTCAGCATCGTGGTGTGGACAATCTCGGTAGTACTCTCTAAACCTCTCCCAAGCTTCACTGAAAGTCTCACCAAAATGTTGTTGAAAAGCGGTGATCTTGTTCCTTAATGTAGCAGTCTCAGACTTGGTGGAGGACGAATAGCATACTTGTTCTGGTAGTATTGGTGAGGCGTATCCAGGTCACCTATTGCTTGCCATTGAGGCTGCTCCTACTGCCGCCTAAGCTAAGATATTTCCCTCTGCAGTTGCTTCACTGTAACTGCCATCTTAACTATATTGGTCATTCTCGGGAGTTTCGGGATTGGTAAAAACTTGTTGACTCATTCCTCAGGTCTTTTGTTCTCTCATTCAACTCGAACAAGCGTTTCGTTCTTGAGGTTTATAAGATTTTCAGAGCCTTGGGTTCTTCTTACCATAAACATGAAACACAAAGAAAAGGAAACAAAAACAAAAAACGAAAGTAAGAAAAACTTAAGACTAGAACTCGAATCTTAATCAAAAGGCAACCAATTGGTCCCCAGCAACGGCGCCAAAAATTTGATGTGCTCGAGTTTTAAAACGCAAATGACCTACTGTAAGTGCACATTAAATCAATGTAGTTCTTAGGGATCGAATTAAGGGGAACCAAGGAGTACACTATTGACTACTTAGTTCTAAATCAAGCTAAATCAAAAGAAACCAAGAGTAATTTCAACTAACTATTTGAGCAAATAGAAAATAAGAAATCAAATCAGGAAACTATTCATGACATATATTCAACCAATTCTTGACTTAGACATAACTTTATAGCAAACCCACTCTCGTGGTGTCGACTACTATGTCTAACAACCTAAAATCCTAAACAGTCGTTTGGTCCTAAACATGTAAACATGCATTGTTGAATTGGTCTAATAGGTCCACAACTAGCCTTGACATCATCTTCCATTGGTTAATGACTAGGTGCTCATCAAAGCTAGTTCCGAAATCTCACAAACACTTTCGGTGAGTTAAACAACCTAAGGTCATCTATTAGGTGATCGAGCTAATCTAAGCATTAAACACCTCCTTAGATGGAAACCCTCCTTATAAGGGTTAAGAAATCTTCTCTAGGTTGGAGATGAAATTTTCTCCCCAACTTACATAGTCCTTTTTTTAAGAGTATGAAAAAGATATGTTCTAAGTCTAAAAAACTAATATATAAAAGGTGATTGTGAGTAGAGATGTAATTTTTGATGAATGAAAAGCTTGTGAATGGAATTTGATGGTGTACCGGATATGTTCGAGATTCATCAAGAAAATCTTGGAGGAGGAGGAGGAGTAAATGAAGTACAAGATGATCTTGATGAACACAAAAACATATTGACCCAAAGAAGAAGAAGAAAATATTGATGATGATGTGAACCAAGCAAACGATCAACAAGCAAACAATCAACAAGAAAATGATCAACCTACTACTAAACTATGTACGATTTCTAAATCAAGCTATCTTGATGACTATGTGTTATTAGCTGAACTAGAAAGTGAGAAGTGACTGATAACAATAAATGGAGAGCTGGAGAGTTACCTAGAATCAAAAGATCTACAAGAGTGAATTGATGAAATGACGGCCAAAATTGAATCCATCATAAAAAAAATACATGGGAATTAGTTGATAAACCCAATGGAGTTAAACCTATTGGTTTAAATTATATTTACAAGATGAAAAGGAATGTGGATGTCTCTTTAAATAAGCACAAAGCAAGGTTAGTAGCAAAAGGGTATGTACCACAACAAAGCATATACTTTGAAGAAATATTTTCTCTCGTTGCACGACTTGAAGCCATACGACTACTCATGACACTTGCAGCCACAAACGATTGGAAAATCCACCATCTTAACGTTAAAGCAACCTTCTTGAATGGAGATCAGAATGAGGAAGTCTATGTATTCAACCGCAAGGTTTCATTAAGAAATGAGGTGAAAAGAAAGTCTATAGACTACATAAAGCATTATATGATCTACGACAAGCCCCGAGAGCATGGAATGTGAAACTTGATCATGTTCTAAAAGAGTGAACTTCAAGAGGTGTGTAAAGGAGTCTACGGTCTACCTAAAGAAAGATAAGAACGAATTATTATCGTAACCATCTATGTATGACCTTTTTGTTACTGGAAAAACTCAAAGGATTATAAAACAATTTAAGAAAGATACGTCAAAAGAATTTGAGATGTCCGATTTAGGTAAGTTGATATATTATCTTAGAATTGAAGTAATTCAAGGTGATGATGGAATAAAGATAAAACAAGAAAGTTATGCTAAAAGGATACTTAAAGATACGGGACTGGACTTGTGTAACTCAACTCAAACACCAATGGATTCGAACTTGAAGCTTTCAAAACCGAAAACGAGGCAGAATTTGATTCCACATAATATATGAGAACTATTGGATGTTTGAGGTATTTGGTTTATACAAGACTGGACATAGCATATGCAGTTAGAGTGTATATGCGTTATATGCAAAGCACATAGAAAATCAATCAAACATGTCTTAAGGTACATCAAAGGACCAACAAACTTTGGTTTACATTTTAAGAAGAACGGATCAAAGACAATAATTGGGTATAGTGATAGTAGTCACAACATTGATCTTGATAACCTCCAGACATATCTTTTATCTTAACTAATCGCTGATCACTTGGACATCACAAAAACAACCCACGGTTGCTTTAGCTTCTTTCATTAAAGAAGTAAACACATTCTCTCAAGATATCACTTCATTCGAGAGTGTGTGGAGAACAATCAAATTGAAGTTGAGCATGTAGCCAATGAAGAACAAAAGGTAGACATTCTCACAGAGCTATTAGGAAGAATCAACTTTAATGAAATGAGATACAAGCTAGGTCTCATCGAGATTATTCAACCCAAAGTTCAAGTCGGAGTTACAGGGGTGAATGTTGGATAATATCTTAATTTAGGCTCCAAGTTATCTTTAGATAAGAGATAGTGACTAGAGATAGCACCAAATAACTTAAGATTAGATTTATGTCCATCCTAATAGGATTAGGGATATTAGCCTAGTTTTTCAATAAGGTCTTTTGGAGAGTCGTTCCATAAGACAAATGAAAGAGTTTTGGTTAAGTTTTAAGAGAGTTTTAAGAGAGTTTTGGTTAAGTTTTAAGAGAGTTTTTCAATAAGGTCTTTTGCTTTATTTTGATTTCATCCACCACAAACTTCTCCAATATTGCTATGAATATGTGGGAAATTGTATACCTTGCAAAAACTCCACAACTTCCTCGCAGATTTGTGAGGAATTTGCGATGTTTTGTGTTTCTCCGCAAATTCCTCTCAACAACATCGGAAATCACCTATTTTCTTGTAGTGAAACAGGCAATGTAAATAAGGATATAAATTCTGAATAAAGACATCAATTTCAGGCCAATTCTCAGGAAATCAGGATCATAAACTGGGTCACTATTCAGCGAACAATTCCCAAGCAATCCTTGAACACGAAACACAAATTTATAGTAAATTTACAGTTGTGGCTTGAACATAGAGTTCTAAATACGCATTAAAGTTCAATTCCGATAAATTCACAATCTGCCATCACATCAACTTTCAATGATTAAGGACAAATTGGTCATCTAAATTTTTTCAGACGTCTAATCGAACATTTTTGGTGCGTTAAACAACATAGAATCATAAGCTAGGTTATAAGCCTAACTTAAGCATTAAGATTAACAATAGATAAAGAACACAATACATAAACTCTATTTAGACCCAACTCTTTGATTCCCTAAAATACCTAAAGAACCATAAACTTGATAAAAGAACTACTTAAACATAGAAAATAGTAAAGAAGAAGATAATTAGATAAACATAGAAAATAAATTGAATTAAATAGAATAAGAGTTTATAAGTCTTCTAAGAGTGATAAATACAATGATATCTCTTGCTTGAACCTTGCAAGAAAAATGGAAAATTGTCTCGAAAAGAATAATGAAAGCATGAAAAGAAAAGTAGCTTAAACTAGGTTAAAAGTAACGAATTGGGTTGACCTTCGACATACAGGATCAAACCCAAATAACACAAATAGCGTGTTGACATGTGTTGATCGCGGGTCCATTTTATGGACCAGAAATAATGACTATTTGATCCATTAATTTCTCTAGAATGTTGGTCATCTTCAGACTTGATTTCACCAGCTAGTTTCACGACCATTTGCTCCATAAATGTGTTGAGACACTTTGCTTTTCTCATGGTGAATTTCACAGACAAGAATAACTACAAAATGGTCCTTAAAATCATCCAGAACCATAATCATCTATGGCTTGAAATCACGAGCTCAAATAACGACCAATGGATTGATAAAACAATACAGAAGCTTTCTCTTTTGGTTTCATTCTTCTGTGCTGCATCCTCTTGCTTCAAAACCAATCTTCTAGTCTCTAATCTCTAAAGTAGCTCCAAAATCACCTAGAAATATTCGAGAAATAGAAAAATATGCAACTTGTTACTCCTAAAATTCTAAATGTGAAAGAAGTGTAAAATTAGAATGAAGATGAATGGATCCTAAGTGAAAAAATGATGTAGAATTTTCATGGATTATTCACAGATATAACAAATCAAGTATGTGTTCTCTACCTATTCTATGGAAATCAAGGAATAATCAACCAAATCTACACCTAAATCTCAAAATCTAACAAAGTAGAACTCTAATCTATCGAAACAAACCTTAACAAATTCGAAAAATAAGAAATTTACATGACAATCGATATAGAGATGTGGGGAGATGCGCTGCCGACGAGTATGGTGGAGGATGGCGGGATCTAAGCATGTCATCGACAAGTGAAAAAAAATCAAAGTTTTAGGGTTAGAGGCAGAAAAACGAAGTTTGCGCTCAACTATATATATATATATATATATATATATATACATATACATATATATATATGTTTCTTTAATTATGACGGAAATACCGTTAGAATCCATCGGAAAATATATATCATTTCCCCATGTTGTTCCTGCTTATTAATCTCTTAAACCGTTTGTTTCTGTCTGTTTTTTTTCCTGACTGGTACTAACGGAAATCGTTGGAATCTATCAATATATTTCTGGTGGATTTAGCCTATACAAATCCGTCAGAATACATGGAGATATTTTTGACAGTTTCAGACAATTTTTTGGATTTTCGATTTCTCGTTGTTACCTGTTGTTTTGCCGTCAGAATTTGTCCAACCGTATATTTCTCGTCGAGAATGCCATGCTTTACTGTAGTGACTAGTAAAGTTTAGAAGGAGAGCTTTTGATATCTAAAATAAATTTGTTGAACAAGGGAAGAAGATTTATCCACATAAATCCACATTAATCTATTAAACGACAATATATTTCTGTATTTTGGGTTTTAAAATCCACATAAATCTATTAGGTACGTGTTTAAAATCCATTAAATCAATAACAAAATCTATTAGCAAAAAATCTAAATACTATACAATGCATAAAAGTTCAGCGCATTAAAACCCTTTGAAATCCTCATTCAGTAACAGTCCTTAATTATGTCTCCTTTTTTTAGAATCATTAAATTATGTCGACCTCTTTATTTTTTATTTTTACGTGTGATCATGTATCGATTAGTCAAGGTTTATTTGTATCCAGAGTTGTTTCTATCAGTAGAGGTATGGAAATGTATTTAATTTCAACAAACAGACATTGTAGAGATAGAGTAAGGTTCATCATTGATATCGGCCAACAAATCGAACTCGTGCGTCTGGGACACATACAACTTTACGTATTGATAAGTAGATTGCATGGCGTCCTCTGGAAGGTGATTGAATGAAATTAAATATGGACGGCACATCACATAAAAACCAAGGTTTGGCTTTAGCTAGGGGTGTGATTCATGCGAGTACTAGAGCTTGGCTGAAAGGTTTTGTTCTTCATATTCGAATTTGTTCAGCCCGTTAGCCGAATTATGTAGAGTTTATTACGGCTTATATATTCCTTGGAAATATAAAGTCTCGAGACTAACTCTGAAGGTGAATTTGGAGATTGTGGTGGGATTTTTAACTACAAGGATTATGGATTCTCATCTTTTCTCCTTTCCAGTATGTTTGTGCTATGATTTTCTTTTAAAAGACTAGATAGTTCGGGTTACACATATGTATATGAAAGTTAACCGTTTTGCGGATGGTCTAACTAACTATAAATTTTCTTTACATTTTGTTTTCGTCCCTTAAACTCTGCACTATTAGAAGCAACTAGTATAGTTATTGAGGATATGAGCGGTTGTTCGATCTAAAGACGAATCCGCATTTCATTTCATTTCTTTTGTTTAGTTAATAAAACTGGAAGCATTTTTAGACACATTTGTGATTACTAATCTATTATATTAGAGGAGAATACATTAACAAGAAATTAAAAAGTATAACCTTACTTTATAAGATATTATAGCGAATGGCATAATAAAATTATAACACATATAATTACCCAATTCATTAATGTATAATCCATAACTCTTTTAATATAAAATTTGGGCCTTTGCAAAAGATTTTTTTTATTTAAAATTACTCCATATAATAATATCATATAGATTATTTATTCAATATATAAAAACTCTTTGATACATTTATATATAACTAATGAATATATATATATATATATATATATATCATATAAAGTGATGACTAATTTCTGATATATTTAGCATATATTTTATATTCATCATATACTATACTTATATAATTAATGAACATATTTATAGATTTTTATGTGAGGGTTCACTTATAGTCGCATATTTATAATAGTATATGTTTAGCATATATATATTTTTAATGTATTTCTCTCATATCTAAAATTATATTATTAATTAATAAATTTCTATCATATAAATTTCATAGAATATATTTTTATATACAAAGAGTAAAACATTTATAGTAAGGATTCATTTTATATATTTTGCATATTTTAAATATTTATCATACATCTAAAGCTATATATTTAATGAACATATATTTATCATATAATCGTTATGAAACATTGTAAAAAAGTGGAGTCAATCAAAAAAAAAAATTGTAAAGGCGGACCCTGATTGGCTCTGCAATTTTTCAAATTTTTTTTTTTCCCCTAAGAACCCCATTTCATGAGAACTCTCAATGTGGATGTTCTAACACCATCTCAAATAGGAAATCTTAAGTTAAGGTTCTTAGCAATAAAATAATTTAATATAACTAAAATAATATTACTTTTTTGAAAAAAAAGAAGAGATAGGTTCTTAAATTTCTTATTTAAGAAAGTCTCCTCAATTCGTAAGAAATTTAATAAATAAGGTGTATTGGAATGATTGGATGAAAAAATTTAAATTTAAATAATAATTAAAATATTAATAAGAAACTCATCATCTCCTCTAAAACATTGGAGATGGTCTAAGAATCCAAAATCATAGCGTATAGTAGTAGTTTTACTACTTAAAAACACATTCATATTTGCATTTTATGGAAAATACAGTTTTCTTTTGTAACATACACAATAACAAAGATAATGGCTAAAAATGAGCTTCCTATGAACTTGAGAGACGACAGCTAAGTGAAGAGGTAGAGACCTTGATCTCTTCACTTCCTACGGCCAAAGATTCACAAGGGAAGCTCTGCAAGTACCAAGGTTGTTGGTATTACTACAACATCTCCAAGCAGTCATCAATTTCCAGACACACTTTCAACCACAAGATACCGACATAGTTCTAGCTTCTTTCCCCAAATCTGGCACAACTTGGCTCAAGGATTCTTCATACAAGGTTGTGTACTTGTGTAGGAATGTAAAGGACGCATTGATATCGCGTTGGTATTTCAAGTGCAAGTATCAAAACACGGAAGTTGCGAGCAGTGTTCTCGATTCAATGTTCGAGTCATTTTGTAGTGGAGTGAGCTTCTATGGTCCATTTTGGGACCATGCACTAAACTATTGGATTGGCAGCTTGGAAGATCCCAATTACGTTTTTTCATGAGGTACGAGGAATTAAAAACAGAGCCAAGTGTCCAAGTTAAGAGGCTTGCCGATTTTTTGGGTTATCCTTTCACCAAAGAAGAAGAAGAGAGTGGATTGGTTAAGAATATATTGGATCTGTGCTCTCTGGCTAAGTTGAGCGGTTTAGAGGTTAACAAAACTGGAAAAAACGTCGATGAATGTGGATCACAGAAGTTTTTTCGCAAAGGAATAGTTGGTGATTGGGAGAATTATCTAACACCCGAAATGGTGAACAAAATTGACATGATCATTGAAAAAAATCTACAAAGTTCAGGGTTAAAATTCTAGATTTGTGTTCAATGTGCTTTGTATTTTTTCTTTCTTTCCAATTAAATCAAAGTACCTTTAGCTTTTATAGAACTATTTCTTTAAGCCCTTTTCTATCAAAACTTTCTAATTCTAGAAACGAAAACTAGAGACATTAAGTTCCTACATCCTATCATCTTATACTTGATTAATACAAAGAACAAATGACTAGTCTATCGCATGGCTTAATTACACAGACACAAAACATCAAATGTAGAAAATTTGAATATCTGTCAGTATTTAAGTCAGAAAGTCTCAATATATAGTATATTCTACAACGATGGAAAAAACGCAAAAATATATATCAAACCTCTGGATTAATTTTAAACCAGCTATCCTCTTGAATGAAAGTGTAGCCTTTATTAGAGCACCTGCATCAGTGAACCCCATTTGGGGTTCACCAAAAAAAAAATAAAATAATAATATAAAAAATACAAAAAAAAAATAAAAAAAATTAAAAAGACGGAACCAATCAGGGTCCGCCACGTGGCGGACCCGCCTCTTGCAGGCGCTTCAGCAAGAGACGGGTCCGCCACGTGGCGGACCCTGATTGGTTCCGTCTTTTTAATTTTTTTTATTTTTTTTTTTGTATTTTTTATATTATTATTATTATTTTTTTTTTTTGGTGAACCCCAAGTGGGGTTGGTTCACTGATGCAGATGCTCTTACCTAGGCATAATATCAAAAAGCATTCTTGAGTCTGCGTTTGAGTCATTATGAAGCGGAGTTGGCAACTTTGGACCCTTTTTGGAAAACTTATCGAGTTATTTTCAGAGAGGCAGCTTGGAAGACTCTAAACATGTTCTTTTTACGAGGTATGGAGAAATGAAACTAGATCCTTTTGTTCAGGTTAAGGATTGAGCTGTCCATTCACTCATGAAGAAACAAAGCGTTATTTTTTTCTGACAAAAGCGTGCAACTCTGCTTTTTGCATAATGTGAGCGGTATGGAAATCAACAAAATAAAAATTTTTTGTCCAGTCGACCAGCAACAATGACCAGTAATCATGATTAAAAATTTAGCTTTTTTTGTTTTTGTAACAGTCATTAGGTCATCATCGACTAATAAAAGAGTAGACGATGCGATTAAAAAAAATATTTGGCAACCAAAAAAAAATAAAACTAACAATAAAAATTAATACAAAATATGCTAACTAAAATAAAAATAAAATAAGCTAATATAATTAAAATTAAATTATATTAAATTTTTGATGTTAATTGTCAGAATAGTATATTTCTATCTTTAAAATTTTCATATCCTAACAGTGTATACAAAGGTTGATTTTCTAATATTATGAGGGAATAAATCAGCCATATAATTTAAGGTCCCAAAAATTAATTACATGAATAGAGAAATATCTAAAAAGTCTCTTCAGCCTCGCAGCGTTTCCAAGGTAGAAAGTAGAAGCAGGCCAGCTTCTAGAGCTGTCACCCTTTGCAAAACATCCAAATAATTTGTTGTTACCTCAACTTCTGACATATTAAGGAAAAGAAGACACATCATCACCCAAAACATTGCTTCAATTTTTTAATGTAAGAGCATCTGTGGCGAACCTGGATTGGCTCCTTTTTATAATTTTTTTTTTTTTTGTAAGAGATCCCTAATAGAATCACCATTACCGATGCTCCAAGACAACAAAAATTCTTCCCTCGAGGAGGTCCGTGCTTTCTTTGTTGAAGTAAGTACAAAGGTTCTTTTTAATGGATCCAAAACTATAACTATTCTTCTTTTTCTTGTTATTGGAAATTAATTCCTTAAAATGAAACAAAAAGTAAAAGGGGGGGGATCACAGCCTTGGTATGGAAACCTACTAAGTGATAACTTTCAAATTCAGAGAAACCCTGGAATTAACAATGGGCAATCCTGAGCCAAATCCTGGTTTACGCGAACCGGCTATTCACGGAACGTGAGAAGCGAACGAATAATCATCTGCTTCCGGAAGAAAGCGAAGAATTTCTTGGGAATTCTACAGGTAGAAAGACTCATTCTAATTGCACGAGCTCCCAAATATGCGCCTCTACAGAATCTTTTAAACATAACCATCCTATAATGGAATGAAGGTTTGACGCTTTTCGCCCTCCATTTACAAAATAACCGGACCCAAAGACCTGTCATTGTTTATAGTTGGTGTACTTTATTAACCGTCATTTTTCAGTTGATTTTGTTATGATTAATAACTTGCAATGAAAATACAGAAATAAGTAATATTTCATATCGTGTTCCATTTTGTATAAATTAGTAACGTTAAACAAATTAGCGCATCGTGTTACAAATTATACTCATCAAGTTGTAAGAGAAAGATTATTGAGAGTTTTCAATTAGAATTTTTTAGTAATATTTTATTATTATATTAGAAAAAAATAGGTTAAGAAATGTATTTTGCTTTTGAGTTTCTAAGAGAGATTAATTGTAGTTTTTTAAGTGAGTTTCTTAACAAATATTCTTTAAATGATTACACTATTATCGTGTTTACAACCAAAAATTTGAGAACAAACAAGCTCCAAGAACATTTCATATTCCGGTAAATAACTCGCTATTTAGTATTCCTAATAACATTTGATTAGTATTAGTCAAGTTTAGCAACATTCTTTGGAGATGTGGATTCATACCGTCTAAATAGAGGAGACAATCGATGCCAGCGTATGATTTTGACGAGGACGAAGGTGTTTGCAGCCAGAAATAGCAAACTTGCAATCCATAGCAGGAGATAGACGTTAAGTCCTTTGAACTCGAGCATGTATCCCCATAAGAGCCAATTTGCCTGAGCTCCAATCCACAAGATGATGCATAACAATCCTTCCCATTTCCGCTTCATAAGGCTCCATGGTAGAATCAGATGTAGCAGGCAATGGAACCACACAAAGTACTGCGCAGTTATCACCTAGAGAAAAATGGATTGATACAACATTAGATTAAGACCATAAGTTTTAGCTCACTGAGGATTGTAAAGGAAACTGCACAATTGAAGACTTCTTTGGACAAAAATGAGGATAGAGATGCATTATATACCTTATTGAATGCCACAAATGCAACAGTATGGAGAATCGAGAGATGGTAGCTGACTTAGTCCGATCAGATTTCCAAACCTCAAGAGATGGTTTTTGACCAAATCTAAATTTCTAAGAATCGAGAACTAGGACAATCGATAATGCATAGATAATAGGATAGACCCTGAAATGCACAACAGGCCCGTACCAAATTGCAGCTTGTGACAAATGACCTACACAGCAAAAACATATTGTTGTTGTCTAATAAGTTTGACAGATTAATAATTTGGATATTCCACTGATAAGAACATGAAAGGAAAATGCTATAATCAACAAATTTTTTACGTATCTCTGTGATGAAACAAGGACACTTGCCGACCAACCACAGAGAACAAGATTGAAAACCAATCTCTCCAAAACAACTCATAAGATAACATGGAACTCAATCAAGGAAATCAAAGCATGAGAGCTGCAAACATATTAGAATTCCCTTGAATTTACTAGTCTCAAAGGAGGGGTGCACCTTGCATAAGGCAGTTAATGATCCATAATAGCATGGCAAAAACGATGGGTTCAAAGTTCCCTCTGGTTCCGATTGTGAATGTAAACGGATTGAGAAGCCATATCATTACAGAATATGTACATATCTTCTCAGGCACCTTACGTAGTTGCAAAATACTACGGATAAAATAGCCGACTAGCAAATCTGAAACATGGAAATTTAATTTAGCTAATGATTTAACTAAAAAGGTTGAAACTTTCTACAAATGTTTCTTCTGCTTTGACAAAATAAACAAAAGAAGTTGAGAATAACTCAATTTATACCAGAAGCTGAGAAAATAAACTTTCCCCATGAGCGGTGAAATATGGAATTAGGGATGAGAAGAAAGGCGAGCAAAGGCGAATAACGATATGTGGTTCTCTTGTAAGGCGAATCCCCGGAAGCCATTAATGAAGCAGAATCAGAGAAAACAAAGATTGAAATTGAGAAATGGGGAGTCTTCTAATGACGTCTTGTCATCATAACATCCCGTTTCACCATTACAAACCTTCAAACCTTCAAAACCCTAATTCTCTCTTCGGTATCACAACGCCTTCAATCTCACCTTCAGACTCATACCCTTCGCGAGAGAGATTGAGAGAGAGACCAGAGAGACGCCTCGCGAGAGAATTTCCCCTTTTTCACTTTTTGTATTTTTTGTATTTTTTTCTGCCACGTCAGCGTCTCTTAAATCACCAAATGTTTCTTAATTAATAAACAAGAAACGTTTCTCCCCTTTTCATTAAATTATAATTTATTTTTAATATTTTTAACATAAGAAATCTACTAAAATCATTTCTTTCCCTTTTTTTTTGTAGGTAACTTATTAATATGGACACATTTGTATCCACTGTTCATAAGGATCAGCTTTCTTTTCTTTTTTTTGGCGAAATGGTTAGGTAATAATATTTGTTATTTTCTCCACCACATCTATTCAACTGCCACTTTATTCTCTAATAGCTGTTTGCATTTCACAAAAATCTAAAATCATAGCATCACTTTGGAGCTTAATAGTGATGTTTGCATTGTATAGAGCAAAATAATCGTTTGTTTGTAATATACAAAATAACGAAGGAAATGGCGAAAATTGAGCGTCCTATGCACTTGAGAGACGATAACGTAAGTGAAGTGGTAAAGACTTTAATCTTTTCACTTCCTACGGACAAAGATTCATAAGGGAAGCTCTGCAAGTACCAAGGTTGATGGTATTACTCCAACACTCTCCAAGCAGTCATCAATTTCCAGACACACTTCCAGCCTCAAGATACCGACATAATATTCGCTTCTTTCCCCAAATCCGGTACAATTTAGGTCAATGCACTATCAATCGCAATCTTGGAGAGATCTAAACAGCCTTCTGGTGATAATCCTCTGACCCATCCTTTACTATCTGAAAACCCTCATACCATAGTACCATTCTTTGAGATCGATTTGTATCTCAAAACCTCAACTCCAGAGCTAACTAAGTTTTCATCATCATCTCCGAGGCTGTTCTTGACTCACATGCCTTCGCATACCTTGCAATACGCGTTGATATCGCTTTGGCTTTTCAGGTGCAAGTATCAGAACAAGGAAGTGAGTAGAGGCATTCTCGATTCAAATTTCGAGTCATTTTGTAGTGGAGTGAGCTTTTATGGTCCATTTTTGGACCATGTCTATTGGTTCGATTGGGTCTGGTTGATGGGCTGACGTGCCTACGTTTTGGTTCAAGCCAAGAAAAGATGTCTATGAAGCTTTTAACACTCTTTCTTGAATTTGGCTTTATAAAAAACCACATTTATTATGAGAAGAGGAAGTCAAATATTTCTTTGGAATGGTTTTAGAAGTTAACATCAAAGATCAAAAGAAGAAATGTTGGCAGGAGAAAAGGACTAGTGTGGAAGAGCTTAAAAAGGTAATGAAAGTCAATGGCTTATATCCTTTTATATGAGAAGAGAGATGAGGGAAAAAAGTGACCTTGTATCAAGTTTATGTTAGAGAGGGGAGTGGGGGGCATCTTCTTCTGGGAGTGGGAAAATCTCTCGGTGATAAGAAGTTTTTCCGGGAATCTCCAGTGAGACGTATCTTGATCGGTTTTGATCTTGAGAACTCATAATCCTTTGTGCCTCTTGCTTCTAATATCTGCAAACACAGGTAAAATAAATCATCATAGTAAGTGATACTATATATAAGATTGAACTTGAACTGATAGAAGGGCTAACAATGTCCCTAGCTATTGGAGTGGCAGCTTGGAAAACCTCAGAAAGTTCTTTTCATGAGGTACGTGGAATAGAAAATCGAGCCATGTATCCATGTCAAGAGGCTTGCTGAATTTTTGGGATATCCTTTCACAAAAGAAGAAGAAGAGAGTGGAGTGGTTAACGATAGTTTAGAACTGCTCTCTACGTAATCTTAGTGGTTTATGGGTTAACAAAACCGAAAAACCGTTGTTGAATGTGAATTACAATAGTTTTTTCCAAAGGAGTAGTTGGTGACTGGAAGAATTATCTAACCCCTGAAATGGTGAACAAAATTAGATGATCATTGAGGAGAAGCTGAAAGATTCAGGCTTGAAATTCTAGATTTGTGTTTTATGTGGTTTGTAATTGTAGCTTTTTTCTTTCTAAAGCATTCTTGTAATAAGTGTTGGAAATGTCCTACAACCATTTCTACCTACTCGTGTGGTCGGTTCTAACATCGAGATTAGACAAAGTCATATGGTACTAGAGATTGTAATGGCTTGCTAGAGTCCACTTATAATCTGTGAGTGGAGATATTCACTGCTAGTACTATATGATCCTATTGGGTCACACACCTAAGCAAATGGAGACAATTCAATAGGGAATGATCATTGTAGGAATGATTCATGACTTGAGCATAATAATACATGGTTTCGGATGAAAACATGTGTTTTGGGACATGCTTAAATTAATCCTAGTTCAACTAAGAATTAATTAGGTGTTTTGGGCTGGGCCTAAATTAATCCTAGTTCAACTAGAAATTAATTAGGTTAACTTAAACTCCCTATATATATATATATGATATAGGACACATTTTTGATGGTAGAAGAAACCCTAGCCGCTGATGCACAAGTTGAAATCCTAAGAGAATTGCACACAAAGTTCTAGCAAACTTCTCTCCTACTTGCGTGCGTGTGGACTATCAATAGAGGTGCTACACTTGGAGCACTTGCTGATCTCACACCTGATCTTATATCCGCTGCACTAACCAAACTTCAGGTATAATCGAGTTCTCTATTTATCAGATTCAATTAAGTTAATACAAGACCTAGGGCTTAGGGTTTTGCTAGATTAGTCAATTGATAATTGTCGAATTGCTTAAAAACCTAACAGTGGTATCAGAGCAAGATTGTATTCTTATTGAAATCTGATGTTTACATGCTTGATTAATTGATTAAAAGTTTGTTTTAATTGAATTAGAATTGCATGATTAGGGTTTAGATGAAATAAAAAAATCAGAGCTGATTTTATTATTGCTGAAATCGAAAAGTTGAGGTGGTTGTAATCTTAATGAAATCTGATGTTTTCATGCTTGGTTGATTGATTTAAAGTTTGTTTTAATTGAATTAGAATTGCATGATTAGAGTTTCATTGAAACCAAAAATTAGAGTTTCATTGAAACAAAAAATTTAAGGTTTTGTTGAAATCGAAAAATCAGAACTGGTTGTAACCTTAATGAAATCTGATGTTTTCATGCTTGATTGATTGATTAAAATTTTGTTTTAATTGAATTAGAATTTCATGATTAGGGGTTCATTGAAATCGAAAAATTAGGGTTTCATAGAAATCAAAAACTAGGGTTTATGGTTTCAGGGTTCTGATTTGATAAACCGAAATAAAATATAACCTAATTTAAAATAGCCCTGAATGATCCAGTTTAATAAGATTATATCGAATCTGGTTTTCTCGCAATCGGTTTAAGAAAAATTATACCAAGTTGGAGAAAAACCAGCAGGTGCCAACCGACACAAGGTTAGGATTAGAAAATTCATAAATAAAATTTTAAAGCCTTTGATTTGATTTCTTTGAGTTTAAAAATCTCATTTTAACCCTCTTGAGTGCATATATGATGTACATTCAAGTTAAAGTTTAGTTCCTCAAATAAATATCAAGAAACTGATGTATTTCCACTTCACGTCAATTGTCAAGACTCGTTTCATCGTATGGTGGGCTAGCTCGGGTTAGGAACCTACTTTTACATGGGTGAGGCAGATGGTAACCATTACATTGTATTCAATCGAGGAACTATTGATTGAACATAATGTAAGTATTCTTAAATATGTTAAGATTTCTCAACACTTAAACCATCATAACTAAAACTCCTTACCTCTCTTAATTTCAGCTATGGCAAATAACAACAACCATAACCACAACTCATTCTCCCTTCGATCTGTCCTTGAGAAGGACAAGTTGAATGGGAAGAATTTCCTGAGTTGGTACCATAACCTGAGAATTGTTCTTAGGCAAGAGAAGAAAGACTATGTTTTGGAACAAGTCTTCCCTCCTAAACCGGCTGCCAATGCCACTGTTGCAGCTAGGAATGCTTGGGATAAGCATTCCAATGATGTGATAAATTTGCAATGCTTGATGCTTGCGACCCTGATCTCGGAACCAAGCCCGGCTCATCTAAAACGGACGTCTGAAATTACTGTAACGAGCAAGGGCATTGGAAAATAAACTGCAAGAAACATTTGGAAGATTACAAGAAGATGAAAATGCAGTATGACGCTCCTTCAGGTATTTTGTTATCGAAGTAAATGTTGCTTCAACAAGTTCTACTTAATGGGTACTTGATACCGACTGTGGTGCTCATATTTGTACTAATATGCAGGGCCTAAGCAACAATAGAAGCTTAGAGAAGGGGCAAGTGGACTTACGTGTAGGAAATGGAGCAAGAATTGCTGCATTAGCCGTAGGAACATATAATTTTTCTCTTCCATCTGGTTTAATTTTGGTTTTAGAAAATTGCTACTATGTACCTGCTATAAGCATAAACATTTTTTCTGTTTCAGTTTTGGATACTGAAGGTTTTTCATTTTCGATTAAAAACAAATGTTGTTCTTTTACTCGAGATGACTTATTTCATGGCAGCGTCCCATTATCGGATGGGCTTTATATTCTTGACCAATCTACACCTATATATAACATTAATATCAAACGCTTCAAAATAAATGATTCAAACCTGAGTTTTCTTTGGCATTGTCGTTTAAGGAATATAAACGAGAAACACATCCAAGAACTTCACCATGATGGGTTTTGGACTCATTTGATTATGAATCATTTGAGAAATGTGAATCTTGTTTATTAGGCAAAATAACAAAGCTCCCTTTAACAAAGTCAATGAAAGGGCCAACAACTTATTGGGCCTTACACATACCGATGTATGCGGTCCGATGAGCCTAAGTGCCAGAGGAAATCTCAACTACTTCATTACATTTACTGATGACTTCAGTAGATAAGGTTATATCTATTTAATGAGACACAAATCGGAATCTTTTGAAAAGTTCAAAGAGTTCCAAAATGAAGTACAAAATCAACTTGGCAAGAGTATTAAGGTTCTTCGATCTGATCGAGGAGGTGAATACATAAGTCAAGAGTTCAGCGACCATTTGAGAGATTGTAGAATTATTTCACAACTAACTCCTCCCAGAACACCATAATGGAATGTTGTGTCTGAGAGGAGAAATCAAACATTACTTGACATAGTTCGATAAATGATGGCTCACATTGATCTTCCGTTATCCTTTTGGGGATATGCTCTAGAAAATTCTGCGTTTACGTTGAATAGAGTGTCATCAAAATCAGTGGCAAATACACCATATGAGATGTGGACGAAAAAGTTTCTAATTTAATCTTTCCTAAAGATTTGGGGATGTGAGGTTTATGTGAAACGATTAATATCCAATAAACTTGCACCAAAATCAGATAAATGCTTCTTCGTTGGTTATCCGAAGGAAACCAAGGCACATTATTTCTACAAGCGGACCGAGAACAAAGTGTTTGTTGCTCGACATGGTGTTTTTCTTGAGAAAGAGTTTCTTTCTAAGAAAAATAGTGCGAGTAAAGTACAACTTGAAGAAATTCGAGAGCTACAGGAAGCTGCTCACTCCGTACAAAAAGACCAGCAGTTAGACTCGCAAGATGTTATCGAATCAACACTTGTAGAGCCTGAAGTTCGCCAATCCGGTAGAATCTATAAACTTCACAAATCCATTTATGGATTAAAGCAAGCATCGAAGAGTTGAAATCTTTGTTTCGATGAAGCAGTCAAAGAATTTGGCTTCATCAGGAACGAAGAAGAAATATGTGTATACAAGAAGTTTAATGGGAGTGCAGTTGTGTTTCTTGTACTGTACGTGGATGATATCTTACTTATCAGAAATGACATTCCGTTGCAAATGTCCGTTAATGCTTGGCTCGGAAAATGTTTCTCATTGAAGGACATGGGGGAAGCCGTCTATATTCTTGGAATCAGGATCTATCGAGATAGACCTAAAAGGCTAATCGGATTGTGTAGGCCTCGACATTTGGGTATTCGGGTCGGTTCTGAGTACTACCCGATCGGGTCCGGGTATTTCGGGTATAAGATTTTGGTACCCATTTTGGAACCGAACATTATTCGGTTCGGGTCCGGTTCGGGTCCTCTCGGGTCCGGGTATACATTTTCTATATCCATTTAAGAAACGAAACCATTTCGGTTCGGTTCCGGTTCCGGTTCGGGTACGGATATAGTATTGTAAAAAAAAATCGAGTATATTATATACCTAAAAGTATCCAAAAAATTATGTACTCATGTATAATTTCGGGTATTCGGGTATTTTAGGTACCCAAATACCCGAAATATTTGGGTACCCGTTCAGATAATCGGGTACCCGTCCGGGTATCGGGTAATACCCGAACCCGACCCGATATTTGCGGGTCTCTATAACAAGACCCGATGATTACTTTTGCTTATACCCGAATTGGATCCAGACCCAAAATTTTGGGTTGGTTTCGGGTCAGTTTCGGGTCCGGGTAAAATGCCCAGGCCTAGGATTGTGTCAAGACACTTATATAGATAAGGTTTTGAGCAGATTCAGTATGCATGATTCCAAGAAGGGCTTCTTACCAATGTTTCATGGCATGGTTCTATGCAAGACGGGGTGTCCCAAGACAACTGCTGAGTGAGAACGCATGAGTACAATTCCCTATACTTCCGCAATATGATCCATCATGTACGCTATGATTTATACTCCTCCAGACGTTGCTTGTGCATTAAGTATGACAAGCAGGTACCAACCAAATCTAGGTGAGACTCACTAGACTGCCGTCAAGAACATCCTGAAATTTTTGAGGAATACTAAGGATATGTTCTTGGTGTACGGAGGAAGTGAAGAGTTGGTTATTAGTGGATTCACGAATGCAAGCTCTTAGACGGATAATGATTATTCCCGGTCTCAGTCCGGTTACGTCTTCTGTCTGAATGGCGGTGTAGTTGGAAGAGTTCCAAACAAAGCACCGTAGGTGACTCCACTGTGAAGGAAGCTTTTTGGATAAAGAAATTCATCTCTGAACTTGGTGTTATTCCGAGTATTGCTGAGCTAATGACGCTGTATTGTGATAACAATGGAGCCTTTGCACAGGCAAAGGAGCCCAGATCGTACCAGAGATCCAAGCATATAGAGAGGAGATATCATCTGACCAGAGATATCGTTGAAAGAGGAGACGTGAAGATCAGCCGAGTTTCAAGCGAAGAGAACGTCGCTGATCATTTGACTAAAATACTTTCACGGACTAAGCATGAGTATCATACCAATGACATAAGCCTTAGGTATCTTAAGATATAATCTTAGTTTCAGTGGGAGTTATAATAGTTTTATGTTATGATGTAAACATACTTTGGTTATGTTGAATGAAATTATTTCATTTCTATAAAATACTTGTATTAAATATTTATCCCAAAATAATCATGTCATTCTTATAGGTCATCAAGTTGAGGACTTGATCATGAAACCATATAGGCGTAAAATGCATGAATTATTTGATTCCCTACTCAATGGTTATTAAAGTGGGATACTAATAACGAGATAGACTAGTATGTGAGGTGACTGATGACTTAGTTTCATGGAGTCATTGATAATAAGTATCAAGTCAATCACATAGATGTGTGTCAAATGAACATAGCATCGGAAATGACCCGCTATGAGAACTCTACGAGATCGTATAATGAGTGTCATAAGAGATTCTCATTTGACTATAGAGCACAGTCCTTAGACCTGAGTTAATGCTGTTTTCTTGCACATGAATTCGTGTGTTTTGAAAATTTCAAACGCCAACCGTAACTGGTGGTTATAAAGGAATTTGTCGGACAAATCATGAAATGTGAGAAAGGAACAGAGGATGGAACAAGATGGAATTTGTCGCTCCTATATACGGGAGAAAGATATCTCTAGGCCCTTCGAAAGATTTGATACTATAAAATGCATGGACATGCTCAAACAAGGTGAAATACGCTTGTTTGCTCTATCAGTACAAATTCAAGTTAGATGAACATTGATCTGGCTCATTAAAATAAGGATGATAGGAACTCTTGCCTTATAGCAGATAAATATATGGAGACAAAGAGATTTTGGGAATATATATGATTCCAGTACAAGTGGGAGATTGTTGGGAATTTCCTGCAATCATTTGAACTTACTCGTGTGGTCGGTTCTAACATCGAGATTAGACAAAGTCATATGGTATTAGGGGTTGTAATGGCTTGCTAGAGTCCACTTATAATCTGTGAGTTGAGATACTCACTGCTAGTACTATATGATCCTATTGGGTCACACACATAAGCAAATGGAGACAATTCAATAGGGAATTATCATTATAGGAATGATTCTTGACTTAAGCATAATAATACATGGTTTCGGATGAGAACATGTGTTTTGGGCCATGCCTAAATTAATCCTAATTCAACTAGGAATTAATTAGGTGTTTTGGGCTGAGCATAAATTAATCCTAGTTCAACTAGGAATTAATTAGGTAACTTAAACTCTCTCTATATATATATGATATAGGACACGTTTTTGATGGTATAAAAAACCCTAGCCGCTGATGCACAAGTCAAAATCCTAAGAGAATTGTACACAAAATTCTAACAAACTTCTCTCCTACTTGCGTGCGTGTGGACTATCAATAAAGGTGCTAAACTTGGAGCACTTGCTGATTTCATACCTGATCTTATATCCGCTGCACTAACCAAACATCAGATATAATCAAATTCTCTATTTATCATATTTAATTAAGTTAATACAAGACCTAAGGTTTAAGATTTTACTACATTAGTCAATTGATAATTGTCGAATTGTTTAAAAACTAACAATAATAATAAGAGTAAGACTACCGTCTGTTTTGATGTTAATTTTGTCTAACTAAACTAGACAAAATTGACGTGTCAGTAGTAAAATAAAAGAGAGAGTTAAAAATGAGCGTCGTTGAGGAGAGATAGAGTGTCATTACACACAGAGAAAGATGGCAAAATGGATCACACTGACTCACTGAGTCGGATTTTAGCGATACATTGAACTCTCTCTGTTTTATGAATTTCTTCGGCATTTCACTGTCTTTCTCTCTCCTTCATGTGCGTATCATCTTTTGGAATATTCTTACACTCAACAACTAATCGTGAATTATTTGACACTATATGAATATATTAATTTTTGTACCAATCGTGAAATAATATATTAATTATTTTATACTACTTTGTCCCTTTATTGTAAAAATAGTATTCTATTTTTATCATGGACGCTTGTCCTCTATGGTAGTAATGTTTGTATTTCTAGAAGACCATACTTAAAAGATTTGTAATCACAACTCTCTGAGTCAAAATAAAAAAAGCTTATTCAGAATCATGGATCAAACGGAGATTCCAAAGAACTTAAGAGACGACAACCTTTGCGAAGACACAAAGACTCATCTATGCGCTTCGTTCCGACAAAGATACACAAGGGAACAAGCTCTTCAACTACCAAGGATGTTGGTACTACTCTGCAACTCTCCAAGGTGTCCTAAATTTCCAGAGAAATTTTAAACCTGAAGTCTCGATATCATCATTGCTTCTTTCCCTAAATCAGGCGCAACTTGGCTTAAGGCACTCACAGTTTCTCTCCTCGAGCGATCAGTACAAAATCATTCTCCTGATGATCATCCTTTGCTATTAAATAACCCTCATGCGCTAGTTTAGTTTCTCGCGGCTAATCGAGGTAGATGAGTGTCTACCTCAACCATGGTAGTCAACACCGCCTCTTTGTACTTCTGCCGGTGGTGGATCACCTTGTACATTAGGCAACCGAGGTTGTTGTTTAAGTGTTATCTCATTTTGAATTTGATCCAAACGTTTAGTGACTGCTTTCATCTCAACTCTCAACAAACGGGTCATCTCTCCCATCAAAGCTTGAATTTGGAGATTTGGAATTCGTTGTATTTGCTCACCCTACGGAGTGTCGTTATTGTCGTTTGACATACTTAGAACCTGTAAGAAAAAGAAGATTCAATAGAAAAATGCCTCACAATCTCTCAAGTGTTTGACACACAAGTGTTCCCTCAAATTATTGGCTTTTCTCTCAAATGTTCTCACAACCTTACGCATTTTTCCTCTTTTTTTTTGAATCTCAAAATGTTCTTATAGAACTAATCAAACACTCTTTGATTTTTTTTCCCCAAGGGTGAATGATCTAACAAGTATCACACAACTCAACTATTAGATAGATCTTGGTACACAAACAAACAACAAACAATATCTTTTCTTTATATAAATAATAGAAGATAAAAAGTTTTTTTTCTATTTTTTTTAATATATTCCTTTTTTTTTGTTTTTTGTTTTTGTTTTTCTAATTAATTAAAAAAGAAAATATGAAAAGATAGAAGTTGGAAAGATTGAAGATGAAAATATGGAAGATGAAAAGATAGAAGATGAAAAGATAGAAATTGGAAAGATAGAAGATGAAAAGATAGAAGATTAAGAGATAGAAAATGAAAAGATAGGAGTTGGAAAGGTAGAAGATGAAAAGATAGAAGATGAATAGATAGAAAATGAAAAGATTAACTAACATATAAGTGTGCTCTGATACCAAATGACGCGGAATCCCGAAGGAGTCATCACTCCAAGTTGTAAAGGATAGTCCTTGGTCTTGAAAGAGCTAGAGTAACCCCCACCTTAGGTATATCAAACCTAAGATTATTGTTGTTTCAACTCGCCTTCAATTAAGCAATGTGGTGGAACCACGGAATGTTGACTCGAGTAGCCCCCACCTTTAGTATGTTAAACCAAAGATTGTTGCTATTTCGACTCGCCCCTTCACGCCAATGGCTAGGAATGACCACACAAGTGTGATGAAAATCACTTGATAAACCAGTTTGATCCCTTGGATATGACACACCAAGAAAGATCGAAAAGTTCACAAAGAACAAAAGATAATCACTCTCAAATTTATTGATAAAAAAAAGTTGGATCCCCCACAAATGAGAATTACATGAGTTTATAAAGAAGAGAAAGGACTCTCTAGATTCTACAAACTTATTGAATGTCTTAAATATGAAGAGTAAATGACAAGTAAATGTCACAATTTACAATGAGTTGAATGAGAATGACTCTTGAACTTTTGGCCTCCAAAATATCTTAAAGTCTTCCAAATTCGTCACTATTCATGGGCTGAACTTTAAGACTTGATTTAAGACTTCTTTTGGACTTGTAGAAGGCTCAAAGTGGTTTGGACTTGGCAAGTATAAAGTCAAGTAGATTCCTTATGTTGTTATTTGTCCAAAAGGCCTTGAATAAATCCACAAATTATCTCCTTGATTTGTTTAGCCCGTGATCTTGTAATTGGACCGACTAGAATCTCAAAAGCTCTCTCGTGATCTTCATTGCTTAGCTCCAAGTTCTCCTTAACTTCCTTACTGTTTTCCATGATCATATCACCTATCGATCTCATCTCGTGGAAAACAATAACCAGTTGGAAGTCTTTTCGGTGGACCTTTCTCAACCAAAAAATCTCTCATTCTTTTATCAATAATTCCCCAATCCTCAATATCATTGGTATCAACGTTCTCATAAAAATTATTAATTTCATCAACTTTCTCATGTTCTTCCATGTTGTCTTTCTCAAACTGTCTCTCATTTCATTTGTACACTTTGGTTCAGCTCCAACAGATTCTTCTATATTTCTTTTGTTGCCTCTTCTTTAACAGTATTAAACCCTTCGTCTTCGTTGTTTGTTTTCGGTCTAGTACTCTCATCATCCTCAGAAATTTTTGTTTTTGTCACATACTTAAGAATATCATTGGCTTGAGATTACCAATTCAATTTATCTTTCTTTTCTTTTTCTATTTGCATATCCACTTGGTTTCGAATCCTGTTTTCCGACAGCATTTTTCTACAAATTATCATACAAATTACTAAATTAGAATGACTATTTACTTAAATGAGAAAACAAATAAGAATAGAACAACCATGAACAACGAACAAAGCAACACATAAATCATAATTTATTGGCCTCTCCTTTGGTTTAAAAGTATCTATACTAATAAAAGCAAGGTTTTGAGACTTCTTAAGCCATCCAACTCATCTTTCCCAAACTCCTATCTTCTTGCCACATCACTCATATCTTCTTGCCACATTAGCTTTTGTTTTATAAATTTTTTATTTTTAATAAAAAAAATTAAAAGACAATTATTATTTACTTAATCACATTACTTACTATAATATGGACATTCAAATGGCTCACATCAAATTAAGTTATATTATGTTGTAATCTATACTAAACCAATATATTGATTAGAAGTATAATATATCGTATCGTATGGCCAAAATTATTAGAAGAGTTATCTAAATTACCAAACAAAAAAGAATACGATTCTTTTAAAAAATATGAAAAAATATCTTTTACTTAATAAACTATCCATAATCTGAATACCAATTAAAAATGACCAAACTGATAAATAATATTTTACGTAGTAAAACCTAAACTTACATATTATTTAAGAATAATCAAACTAACTAACTTATCAAAATACTGCAATTTAGTGGTCAAGAAAAATAAACTATTTTATTATAAATGACTCAACTTATATATAATACTACTTAGGTTTGATTTTCTAGCAAAATCATTTTTTAAAAGGATTGGTAGACGTAGTAGCGGTTACTAATTTCAAATGCTATTTTTTTCCAATTAGGTACTAATCATCTGTTTAATGACTGACAAAAAGCAGTCACTTCAACTAAAAATATAAATTAGAAAAAATAAAAATAAACTATGTAAAATAAATACAATATTTTCTACATCGATTAAAATTTATAAGTGTTGACATCTATCTACATGTCTGGAAATGAATAGTTCAATTGAGGTATATTCAATGCCTGTTCACCTCAAAAACACACCTACACATTCCATACAAATAATAACCAAACTTTGTTACTTTTTTACCCAGGGAGATGATAACAATGAAGCACTAAAAACTAAAACTCCTGAAAATTTTAAAATACATTATTGGCCAAACTTGCAAATTTCATATCAAAGTGTCAATGTACAACTTCCTAGCTTCACGTCAAACTTTCACTGTCTCCCGTATTATTTTGAATGACGTTGGCTTGAACGACGAGGCGTCCAGGATACACAACCTCATATCTGCTGACTGTGCAATTCTTTCCAAGGCTCGGAACACACATCCAAACAAAATATCCGATGAAGACGTGAAGAACGAGAAGCACCACTGTCTAGAAAACTAAACCAGTTTATTCACCTCACATTATAAGTTGTTTCTTTGATTTAATTTAAAATCATTCTCAATCTTACAAGTTTTTTCAATTTCCTGTCCCTCCATATTATTCATAAGTTCCATCTAATTTCCTCTTTTTTGGTTTAACGTTGCACTACTACGAGATCAAATTTCTGTAAAATTACTTCCACTCAATATTCATTACTATCAAAATGTTGTGTTTTGTTAAATACACATACGTTAATAAAGTCATTCAAAGTTTATTGAATCTATCATGACACAAACCTGCAAATGGCTTCATTAATCCAAGGTGTAGATAATATGTTGATAAAGAGATTGCATGAAACAAAAGAATTTATTGTAAGGTAAGATGAACTATATTTATCTTTTTTTTTACATATTTGAAAAACCTAAGTTGAATATGAACCGAGTCAAAGAAAAAAGTTAAATAGGTTTCTTTAAAATTAAATTTCTTTAGAATAAACAATTTTCATAATATATTATATATTCAATTAGCTTATATAGCATAATTTAGTTATTATATATTTGGAAAAATACTAAAATTTAACCGTTTATTATATATCTAGATTTTGTCATTCATAAATCAAAACCCTCTAATTACCTGAAATTGAATCTTCTTCTTCGTCCAATTCTTCATATTTTTTTATTAACTAAGTCCATTTCGATTTTGTTATAAAAAATCTTTGAAAATAAAGGTTTTATTTTACATTTTAAATATATTTATGGACAAAGAATATATAATATGTAACTTGATCTTCGTTATTCGAATTCGGAAGACATTTGAATGTCCATATTACACGTGGGTTGATTTACAGTGATGAAGTTGTTTAATCCTTTATTGAAACTATACATATTCACCACTTTCCATAGTTACTTTTTATTTTTATTTTTTATACCATCCAAAATAGTTGGGTTGAATATCTTATATACATGTCATTTTTCCGTTTAGTCAATCCAACTAATAGTTCTGATATCTAGAATTTGTTCCCTTTCTCTTAATTTAGACAAACTATAAAAGTATTTGAGGTTATTGTATCTTATCGATCTAATTATTCGAAAAGAATAACATCTTATGCAATTTGGATATTTCAATGCCATAATTTTATAAATAAATACTACTTCATAAAAGATATATTCTTAAATTTTTCTTCAGATAATATTATAAGTATAGTCTTCAAACAATTTCACACATGTACTTCTGATCTTTAAATAATAAATAAAACCAGATCAGAATCCTGATTGAAGTCTACTTCA
>JAKUCM010001576.1:0-27355 GCA_023374145.1 Lepidium sativum
GCACACGTCCGTTTGTCGAAGCGTTTGCGGCTGATAATTATCGTTTCTTTAACGCGTTCTCTTCCGCGTTTGTAAAACTGTCGTCTTACAAAGTGTTAGTTGGGAATAATGGTGTAATTAGAAGCGTGTGTGACAAGGTAGATTGATCCATATATATTTGTAATTATCAACTGTTAAATTTCACATAATAATATTATAATTAGTAAAGATTAATAATAAATTCAAAACTGGCCAATTAATTCAATCGATTAGTTATACTCAAAAAGTTTTCATTGGATCCGACCACAATTTAATTCATATCCTAAGTTTTCAACTAGAGATTGGTGAAATTCAAAGTTACCACCTGGTTAAATCAGAAGCAAGCCAACTGGACCACCTGTTTATTTTTGGGCAAATTTGTTGTCTTCTAACAAATTACTTTACACTTTTCCAAATAATGATCATTATTTTGATAACTACAAATAGAGTAGAGGCATATAATTTAGATGCACACAATGCAAATGGAAAATACAGAAATATGGACCTTGCAAGCTTAATAAGAACACAGGCATGTTTGATATTTGCTTCCCATGGAATTTTGATTTATAAAGCTTATCTATGTCTTCTTCTTCTCTGTTTATGTGACAAAACTATATTAATTTTATGGTTAATTTACCCTTGTTTTTTATATAGGAGTATAATGCTAGATAAAAACATAAAATCAATATTTTTTGAATAGTTGTAATAATAAAAGAAGTACAGATTGAGAAAATGGTCAGGGCAGCTAGAAGTACAGATCGCTCTCCTCATCAGACAAAATATTACAATGCAGAATTTCTCTGTTCCTCTGCAACCGGACAGGACACGTCCTTCTTCGTCTCTTGCTACCATGCGCTTACCTCTTTATCCTGCGCTTAACATCTTATCCTACGCATCTTCCCTTCCATTAAGACCTAGGGTTTTCTTTTTCTCTTTCTCTCTCCCATCATTCTTTCTCACCGATCTATACCCATCTCGTTACATCCCCCAATCCCACTCCGTTTCTCTTTTTTTGTTTGGAATCGAACTTCTATAGGACTATTCCCCGAGTCTTACGGTTCTGAGGAGTTTGGGGTTTGGGTTTCTGAGAGATGTTGAATGTCAGGTTCATTGATGAATCTGTTTTCTCTCTGCTTCAAGCCATTCGGGCACATCTGCGATAATTCCGAGTCTGGATCGGGTGCTGGCGTTTCAGGCAGTAGCGGTGCTGAAGGCAAAGACGGACTTCTTTGGTTCCGTGATCTCGGTAGATATTGCGGCGGAGAATTCTCCATGGCCGTGATTCAAGCCAATCAGGTACTCGAAGACCAAAGCCAGATCGAATCCGGAAATTTCGGTACTTTTATCGGCGTTTACGACGGTCATGGTGGTCCTGAAGCTGCTCGTTACGTCTGCGATAATCTCTTCAACCATTTTCGAGGTTCGTTTTTGTTCGAAGTCTTTTGCTTGTTCGATCTGATTCTTCCATCTTCACTGCGATTCGTGATTTTAGCATTCGAGCTTGGGTAAAATTGGATGGGGTTATGGGGAATACATATATTAGTTCGTTGACTTAAATCTGAAATTTTGTTCAAATCTCGTGGATGAAGATGGTGATTGGTCAACAAAGTTAGGTACTTTGACTTATCTCTTTTGGGGGATATTTAGGTTCCCATTTTGCTAACTGCAAGTCCTTCTGTTCTCTATTATTACAGCTACAGTTTTTGGCCACATTACTCTCTACTGTTTAAGCTTCACACTGTGCGTTAGTGAACAGAGAAATTGGTTAAACTATAAGATACGAGTGTGCTTCTATGTTTATATGAACTAGAGTGGGAATTATATGGATTATGCAGTTTTATACCAGGAGTCGTTGCATTTCCTGTTGCGGGTTTTCTGTTTCATTTTCTGTGCTTTGCCATTAATTGTTGTCAAAAGCATTTACTTAAGGTCCCTGGCTCTTGCATTGATGGGGGAGTGTTCGTTTCACGCTTAAGCTATCTTAGGAGTACACTGTATATTTGTGAAAGGAGGTTGAGCCTCTCTTATGTTGGGATTGCTTAGGCTTTCTGATTATGCAGAAATATCAGCGCAAACGCAAGGAGTTGTGACAACAGAGACAATACAAAGAGCCTTTCATGCCACTGAAGAAGGATTTGCTTCTATTGTGTCAGAGCTATGGGAAGAAATCCCAAATTTGGCTACTGTTGGCACTTGCTGTCTTGTTGGAGTGATATATCAAAATACTCTTTTCGTAGCTAGCCTCGGAGATTCACGGGTTGTTCTCGGTAAGAAGGGCAACAGTGGTGGACTCTCTGCTATCCAGCTGTCAAGTGAACACAATGCTAACAACGAGGATATTCGTTGGGAACTCAAGGACTTACATCCTGATGACCCACAGATCGTTGTGTTCAGGCATGGAGTTTGGAGAGTTAAGGGAATCATTCAGGTATTTCTTACTCCCCTGGCACTTCCATTGTGTTGTTAGTTTCCCAAAGAAAATTATAGAGAAGCAAACTTATTCATAATTAGGTTTCATGTTATGATGACTCTTGTTGCAAGAAGCTAGAAGAACCTCACTTCTCACTAGTACCTGCAGCTTAGCACTGTCACAGAACAGCAGGATGCATTGATTTTTTTCTTCTTTCTTTGACATATTTCCATGTCTCACACGCTGTTGTGCTTTTATTTTCTCTTTATTTATACTTCTTGTTATTGCTCGTTTTTGCTTTTTTCTGAATATTTATTGGTGGTACGTCTGGCTTCCCATGCTCTTTTGGATAGAGAGAAATAGATTTCTCTCTTTCTTAGTCTTCTAGTGGTTTTATCATTTTTCTTATAAGCCATAGAAAAGTCCATCACAGGTCTTAGAAGTCCAGTCCTTAAAATAATTGGAGAACTGGCAAGCAATGGGATAGTTTATAAGCCAGGTTGATGATGAACACCATACCTATGCACTAAACAAGCTACATATCCGATTAACCTTTGTTGTGATGTCTTCTAGTTTCAATAATTAATCAGCTTTAGCATGCAAGAATTCGGATATTTAATTATTCTCTGATTTAGTAATCATCTTTGATCAAATGTTTATAGGTTTCGAGGTCTATAGGAGACATGTACATGAAACGGCAAGAATTTAACAGGGAGCCGATCAATCAAAAGTTCAGAATTGCAGAACCAATTAGGAGACCTTTAATGTCAGCAACACCAACCATACTCTCGCATCCTCTGCACCCTAATGATTCGTTTCTCATTTTTGCATCTGATGGTCTTTGGGAACATTTGAGTAATGAAAAAGCAGTTGAGATTGTTCATAACCATCCCCGGGCTGTAAGTTTCTAGTTTAACTTCTCTGTTAGACAAATGATTGACTTGCATTAGTAGGTTACCCATATTGCTGTTCCTCACATTAATGATCTGATTTAAGGTTTCTTGATTGGCCTAAGTTTTAGATTGCAGTTAAGTCATAAAAATGTGAATCATTACAAGATGTAGATGTGTAGTTTGAATTGTTGCACTGCGTTTTCTGTGTCTGTTCAGGGAAGTGCAAAGAGACTGATAAAGGCGGCACTTCACGAGGCAGCTCGGAAACGTGAGATGAGATATTCAGATTTAAGGAAGATTGACAAGAAAGTAAGACGCCATTTTCATGATGACATAACGGTTATAGTTGTGTTCTTAAATCATGACCTCATCTCCAGAGGCCACTTCAACTCAACTCAAGATTCGCCACTCTCTATCAGGAGTGCTTTTGAACACTGAAAACAAAAAACATCTTACAACAATGTTTCTCATTACTGGGTTTATATGACTTTTTGCCTAGACCGTAATAAAAAGCTGGACAACATCTGAAAAGAAAAGTGAAAACACGAAAGCGTACGTAATGAGTTTTCTTGTGTTAAGCGGCTATGTTTGACTCTTGTTTCTTCTGCATAGTTAGTTCTCTTGTTATGACTTTCGCCAAAAGACTGTCTATGGTTTTCTTGTTTGTCATTTTTTATGTTTTATCATACATGCGACTGTAACATAGACAAGTTTATATAACCATTTTCTGACGATGTAAATCCCATGTTTATGCTATGAAAAACTGCGTTAATATTTGTCTGGCTTTCTTCTCTTTACAAAATACCAGCCCAATGGATCCAGTCTAACAATCCTCCGACAATTATAAAAAAGATAGAACATGGTCAGATAACTTCAGTTTGGAATGATCCTTTGATTCCATATGTGAATTTCAAGGTCAGTGATCTGGTTACAAAAACCTAACTACAGTAAACTCAGATTATATGCAGGATGCTGAATTTGTTGTGAAGACAGTATGTTTTGTGTAAAACATGGGGAAATTTGATTGTATACTCCAAGGCAAGCAATTTATTTGAACCCAGAAGTAACATCTATGCACAGATGCTGATAATGTCCTTGATTTGAATCTGTTTTATGGTGTATAGTGATTGATCTGGAGTTCTGTACTACATCTTTATTGCCTTTATACTTTTTGTATTTTGATTGTATATATCCTTAAAGCATTAAGACTATGACTCATTTTCAAGAAGAAAAAAAAGAAAATCAGATTAAGCTTTCTAGGCTGCATTATCCATCAAAAAGAAATTGAATGTCAATCAACTTCTCAGAGCCCAGTGCATATTCATCATCTTTTCTCATGATTTATATATGAACAAAAAAAAGTTGGATTAGGACCCTCAGAGTAAAAATGCTTATAGCTTTTCATCAATAATAAATCAGGTCTCAAAGATTTTTCATGCCATCACAGGATCCTCTTTTAAGTTCACAAAATCATAATCCAGACTAAGCAAATCAAACTTAAAACATGCAAAAAAACGAATCAATATGATAAGAAAAGAGATATAGCAAGAGCTTATTCGCTATGCCTGGTAAACATAGACGAAGCGACTCAACGCCCCTGCGAAAATTTCTCGCCCTCGACAGAATTTATCCTATAAATACTGAAATTCTACAGGAAAATCAATCTGAGAAGCGATTTCAATCAGCTAAAGAAGATAGCATGATAATCTAAATACATAGAAAAAAAAAGATAAATCAAGAGCAAACAGAAGGAAATCCCTATGATAAGCGAGAGAGCGATCGACTGTTTAGTCCTCGCCAGAAGTGTTAATATATATAAGAGACGAGATCTCGGAATTAGGGTTTCCTGAGCGTGCAGTTCAAACAAAATGGGCCCCAATAATTTATTGGTGGGCTTTTTCTTAATTAAAGGTCTGACTCTGTAAAAGCCCATACATTTGCATGTCTGTATTTCAAACATCCGTGTCTATTGGGTCTGACTCTGTAAAAGCCCAATGGAAATATTATATTTGATCCGTCCGTGTCTATTTCAAACATCATCACTCGTCCTCTCTACCTTTCTAATTGTTTTTTTTCCGAGTAGGAAGTAGCTTTCTGATTAAAAATAACGAAAATGAAACATAATATGGATATTGTTATTTTCATTAAAAATATAAATGACTTCTAAAAATTTAACGAAATTTTAATCTAACTAATTCAAATCAGTCGATTTACAATTCTTTAAAATGAACGTTTGTTAAAATAAATTTATAATATTTGGGAATGTTGAGTGACATTTTTTCAATAATTTAAATCAATAAAAATCAACTTTTTAGTTAGATTTAAATCGTAAACAATATCATTTCGGTTATACTATTTTGTAGAATCAAATTTTGATAGAAAATTTAATTAGTTGATTATAAATATTTTAGCAAGGGTTCAATTGAGTAAGCTCTACATCATTCAGTCCAAATTTCTATCTAGTAAAATATCTGGTGTAAATGGATATAATACATGGAGAAATATGTTGCTAGCCGGACCACATAAATCCTCTACACTAAAATAGGTAACTTATTAAAAAATACAACAGTTATTCATATGTTATGTTTTTAAAATTTAATTATTAAGTTTGTTATTACACAAAATTATTAGTTGTTTATTATATTTTTAAATATAAAATATATATACATACCTACACTCGAATAAACAATAGTATAGTTTGAATTATACATGATTGAGATGAAATAACGGAGCGATTTCCGGCGTACAGTGAAGAGATCTCCGATACTGCTTTCCAGTATCTGGGGAGGATTTCGGTGGGAACAATCAAGAGGAAGGTGACGTTTCCCGGCGACGAAAAGACGATTCCAGGTGGATTCCTTTCACTTTGTTTATGCGGTGTACATTCAGCGATTTCATTCGGTGTCGGAGGATCGGCGGTCCTTACGGGTGTTGTGGGTTACGCAATTCAAGTGAAAGGATTAGGGTTTTGCGTTTTTCAATAGGAGCTGTGAGATCAAGTCAAATCGATTCAAGAATTATCGAGGATCTGTCTGATCTATGGAATGATGAGGTAAGGATAATGGGAGATACATTAGATCTCTTTTGTCCTCAAATTGGTGTTGGTTGTGAGATTGTCACAAGTAGATTTCCCGTATGATCCTGTCGTACCTTGTCAAACCACGATCAATGATAACGGTGACAGTAGGAATTGGGTATATCATTAGAAATCTTTCTAGGAAAAAAAATTTTGCCTAAAATTATAGATCATTGCATCAGGGTTTCTGAATTGGTAGCTGGAATTGCGTTTTTTCCTAGACCAAGGGTGACTAGAGTTGCATTTTCTTACTTGATAATAACTACGCTTGGGAGATTGACTGACATTACAAACCAATCTGCTAGGTTTGATTTAAGATGGGAGGCTGAGTTGGAGAAGGGGAGTTCAATTTTAGTATTGTCTTGGTCCAAATACTAGGATACAGAGATGCAGCCAGCTATGGACCCTAACGATACAAGTTCCTTTCTCTATAAATGGTCAACCTTACGTGTGAGCATAATCGGGTTGTCTTGGTTTTCAGTATGGGTTACGAGGGGATCAAATTTAATTTGTAAGGGTCATACATCCCATTTGTTAATTTTTGTGATTCAAGGTAAATGGGAAGTGATCCACATACATCCCATTCTCTCACTGTTAGTGGTAAGTGGGATAGGATTACGATAATTTAAGTTTATGGGATATGGATTGATTTCCAGCTCTAAGAATGGATCGTTGGTGTCCAGGGACTATGCAGTATTTACTGTTTTAGTCATTAGAGGGTACTGTATTTTCATAGTTAAAACTAGCTGGTTACATGGCTGGGAATTAGGGGGTTTTAAATTTGAACACAATATATGGGAATGGGGGTTGGCTTTGGGTCCGAAATTGCTGGATATATATTCAAATACTAGGATAATATCCCTATATTACTGGAACAATGTGGACCGAGATTCAAGGGAAATCTTAGGCGTCTACGCATTACGTTATTGCTATATATTGTTGACTATTAGCAGTATCTTTGTTAAGTGTGTTAAGCTTCTTTTCTCACAATCAAATTTTGGGTTTTGTGATACAGCTTGGATAATGTCTCAGTTGAAGCTAAATGGTAAAAATGGGGGTTTGCTGTCTCCACCTTCGAGTGATAAAGATCAAGATCCCAAAGATTGAGAACACAAATTTATTGGCAAGAACATCAAAGGTGCTTATGGATCGCTGCCTGAATCCTCTGATTCAGAACGTCAACACTTTACTGTTCCGTATGCCCCAGTTCTGTAACCTAGTAGGACGCATTCGGGGTCTGAACCTAGGTAACAGGCGCTTCCAATTCGAATTTCAGGACAAATCAGACTTGGTAAGAATTCTGAACAATGGGGCAGTTAATTTCGATGGGTGGATGGTATCATTTGCTTTGTGGAAGCCAATGGCTGATGTGGATTTTCCTAGCTTTATTAGGTTGTGGATACGGATCACAGGGATCCCATTTGAGTATAGAGTATAGGAGGTTTATAGAGTAGTGGCGACATCCCTCGGTCTGATAGTTGGGATAGACGTACAAAAAGGGCATGTTTTGATTGACATTTCTTGCTCAAAACCTCTGGTTTTCTCCTCTATACTTGAATTTGAGGAGGGACAGGATTCCAAAGTCTTAATTGAATATAAAAGGCTGGTGAGTTTCTGTTCACTATGTTTTAGGATGACACACGATGCATCAGTGTGTTATAAGGCTAAAAAAGAGAGTAAAGGTCTAGGGAGTGAGGACAAAAGATCAATGGGAGTTTATGATAGGAATAAGAGCTTTAAAGGCGCTCTTTTAGGTAAGAACAGAGCCGCATGTGCTCAAGTTAAGCCTCATGTGGGAAATAAGAGGTTAGATGGGGCCAAGCGAGGTAGAGCAGCCTCGGTACCCCAACTACATGGTTCGGGAAAGGTGACGTTTTTAATTACTCTCTCTAATTATCTGCTCTTTTTGGTCTATGTGGATATATTTGAATGCTTGTTGGTTCTGCAGGGACCGGAAGAAGTGGGAACATGGCCTAAAAAGGTTTGCAGACCTTTGTTCCAATCTAGTGAAGAGAACGGGACATAACAGTTGGAGGCAGAACTACCAACTTCGGCAAATCTCCCTGGTCTGGAGTTAGAGATTCAGAACAATCCAGACAGTGCATCTGCAGTAGATGAGGATGGGAAACTCGATGATGAGGATGATGACATGGATCTGCTTGGCCTTGCGGATGATGTCGAGAGGGAGGTTGTAGAAGGTCTAATAGAAGATGCATATGGACATGTGGAAAACGATCTGTTGGACGAGAATGCTATGGAAGCTGTAATGCATGATCAGGAGCCACATTCTGAGATAAAGAATTCTAAGTTCATGAATTGCTGGCTGCTAAGTTACAAAAATGCAAGGAGTCTCGCCTTGCCAAAGGTCAGATGGTGTCATCGAAACATGCAGTTCGAACACTGACACCACTTAGGGGAATTTGCACAAAAAAAATTGGGGCTGATCGGAATGTCCCCAAAAAAGACTCCAAATATGTGAAGGTCAAGGAGCATGATAAGGGCTTAATGAAATTTAAATTATGATTTTTAAAGTCTTATGTTGGAATTGCGAGGGTGTTGGTAATAAAATTTCAATAAATTATCTCAAGGATATTTGGAAAACATGTAAACCTCAATTTTTATTTTTATCAAAAACAAAAAATAAATTCTTAATCCTGTAAAGAATACAATTTCATCTGGGTTTTCCGTTTCTAACAACGATTTAATCTGTCGGATTAAGTGGTGGCTTAGCCTTGTTGTATCAAGATAAGTATAAAGTTATAATTAATTATAAAGACAAGAGTATGATAGATATATCCCTAGATATCTTAGGGATCACATCACATATTACCTTTATTTATGGGTAACCAGTGCTGTCTAGGCGGTCTAATGTTTGGGAAAGATTAACACGAATGGGTATTAATCGAATGGGTCCATGGTTAATCTTTGGAGATTTTAACAAAATTTAAGGAAATCACGAGAAACAAGGTAACTTCTGCGGAATATAACATCTTTTATGGCTTACAATCAGATGCTAAGAGACTGTGGTCTCTCATATTTTCCGAGATTAGGTAATGTATGTTCTTGGAGAGGTGTACGTCGTACCAGGATTGTAAGATGTGTTCTAGACAAGGCGTATGGAAATGGGAATTGACATGATTTATTTCACAATGGGGAAATCCATTATTTGGATATGATATGATCTGACCATCGTCATATCCTTGGAAAATTGGACAATTAAGCACCAAACCAAAATCTAATAGATTCTATTTTGACCACCGATGGTTGACCAAAAAAGGGTTTCGAAATATTGTGGAACGGAGTTGGACATGGGACGAGTCAAAATGGCCGGAGGGTACCACTGATTGATAAGATTCGCTTTTATCGCAATGAGATCTCACATTGGCGAAGTGAGGATATACAGCCTCGGAGACAAAAAAATAATAGAGTTAAAAAGATTGGTGGAGGAATATAATGCGGGACCCGTAGTGGATTCAAGTGTCTCTGAACTTGTCAATAATGACCTTAAGGAGGCATATTGGGATGAAGAGATCTACTGGAAACAGAAGAGTCACAATAAATGGTTACAAGCTGGTGATGAGAATACCAAATATTTTCATACTCTAGTTAAACAGCGTAGAGCATGTAATAGGATAACATGATTATTAGATAATGGTGGAAGATGGGTTGTTCAGGAACGAGAGATGTTCCATGAGGCGACACGTTATTTTAATAATTTATTTACATCTAATGGGAGCTCCCCTATTCGATTGAATGATATTGAGAGACGAGTCACAGCTTTTGACAACCATCTATTGACTCGATCCACATCTGAGCTGGAAGTAAAATTAGCAGTGTTTTATATGGATCCTGACAAAGCTCCATGGCCTGATGGTATGACGGCATTGTTTTACCAATATTTTTGGGATATAATTAAAGAGGATTTAATAGGATTGGTAAATAAATTTTTAAAAACAGGCGTGTTTACCAAAGATTTAAATAAGACAAATATATGTCTTATCCCTAAGTTGTCTAAACTGACAAAGATGGCGGATTTTAGGCCGATCAGTTTGTGTAATATAGGGTACAAGACAATTTCTAAGGTTTTGTGTTTAAGGTTAAAACAGGTTCTCCCTAAACTGGTATCTGAAATATAGTCAGCGTTTGTAGCGGGCCGGTTGATTTCGGACAATATATTGATAGCGCAAGAGATGTTTCATGCTTTACGATCCTCACCCGGAATAATGGGGTCGTCTATGGCGATAAAGACAAATATGAGTAAAGCATATGACAGAGTGGAATGGAACTTTCTTTCCGTGCTCTTGGGCAAGTTGGGTTTTTCAGATCAATGGATAAAGTGTATAATGTATTGTATGACCAATGTGGAATATTCCCTAATCATCAATGGGTTCCCGGGAGGACGCATCACTCCTGGTAGAGGTTTACGTCAGGGAGACCTCCTGTCACCGTATTTATTTATACTGTGCACAGAGGTCTTGATAGGAAAAGTAAGACGGGCGGTGCAACATAATTTGTTATCTAGTATCCAGATATCCCGTCATAGTCCCGCAATATCTCACCTGCTGTTTGCAGATGACACGATATTTTTTTGTAAAGCTACTAAAAAGGAAGCCACAAATATTCTGAATATTTTGACGGAATATGAAGTGCTGTCTCGGCAGAAGATAAATTTTGAGAAATCATCTATTCAATTCGATAAGAGGGTGGATGATAGGACTCGGGAGTTGGTGCAACAAATCGTGGGTATTCGAACCTTGGGTGGAATGGGTACGTATCTTGGACTCCCAGAGGATATTGGCGGATCGAAAACGAAAGTTTTTGCTTTTGTAGCAGATAAATTGCAGGCCCGTGTGGCTAATTGGTCCGCACGGTTTTTGTCAAAAGCGGGTAAGGAGATCTTAATTAAGTCGATTCTTATGGCGCTTCCGACATATCTGATGACGTGTTATAAGTTGCCACATGGCACTCTATGTCAGGTGCAGGCAGCCATAGCCAATTTTTGGTGGGCAAGTTCGGGTTCGTCGGAGGGAATCCATTGGAAAAAATGTAAGGATTTATGTTTATCAAAATTAGATGGTGGGATGGGGTTTCAGAGCTTAGAGGAGTTTAATTCTTCTCTTTTGGCAAAGCAGATTTGGAGATTGCTCGAGTGTCCGGAGTCACTGTTGGCGAGGGTGATGCGTGGCAAATATTTTATGAATTAGTCAATCCTAGACGTTCCATTAAAGACATCGTCTTCATATGGCTGGCATAGTATCCTTTCAGCGAGGCCTTTGTTAGTGAAAGGTCTCATTAGGAGAATTGGTGATGGCAAGCAAACGAGAGTGTGGAAGGATATGTGGATCCCGGATAGGGTACCGAGACCGGCAGTATGGCCGGATTTATGTTTATTTCCAGATTTGACTATTGATCAATTTATCAATAGGCAATTTGGTACTTGGAATGAGATTCTGGTGCATCAGTATTTTGTCTCTGAAGATGTTAATCTCATTATAGCTATTCGATTACCAAGGATACATATAGTGGATTATTGGGGTTGGCATTATACGTCATCTGGAAAGTACTCAGTCAAATCAAGGTATAAATTGGCTATGGAGGGACTCGACGTTAACCAACAACGTTTCGGGCCAACTTTTGCGGATTTTTATAGAGAGTATTGGGGATTGACGTGCCCAAATAAATTAAAGCATTTTATCTGGTAGATTTTGTCCGGGTGTTCAGCGGCGTATCAGAATCTGGCAAGACGTGGTTTTGGTAGAGATATTGGGTGTCCGCGCTGCGGGGCAGATCTGGAGACAATTAATCATGTATTGTTTGAGTTTCCACCTGCGGTTCAGGTATGGGCGTTATCTTTGATTCCATCTGTCCGAGGGATGTTTCTGGGAGGGTTACTCTGGTACAACTTGGATTATTTGTTCTGGCGGGTGAAGGATTGGACAGGTACGGTATGCTTCACGTGGATTATGTGGCAAATTTGGAAAGCCAGAAATAATTTTTGCTTTACAAATGTAGATTCGGATCCACGAATTATTTTGGTTGCGACTATTTCTGTTTACGGGGTTCGGTTGGATTTGCTTTCCAGATTCAATGGGAGGGAGTTTTTCAGGCACTTTTTCTCGTCATGAGTCTCTCTCTCCACTTCATGCGGAGGTTGATGCCATTATTTTAGATGATGGGTGCGCTAACGGAGCTCGGTATAACGAGGTGGAGGTATCGACAGACAACGAAACGGCGCTGCACATCTTTCAGCAACCTGAGAAGTGGCCGGCGTTCGCACCACACCAGGAGGAGTTTCGGATGCTCAGTGCCGCTTTCAGCAGAGTTACTTTATCTTCCATTCCTCGGCTGATAAATGGTAAGGCAGATGCACTAACTAGGGCGAGCATGGTAGCTGCGAGACAGTTGGGTGTCGGGTAAACGGTTAGGACGGGTCGTTTATATATTATCGTTGAAAAAAAACAATAGTATAATTTAAAATTTACTAAATCTAAAAAACATTCTTTTAATATTCTTTTAGTTTTGAAACCTAATACACTATTATAAAAGTGAATTAAGTGCATCCTTAATTTTAGTAACTGAATATTAAAAAATCTAAAATATTATTTATTCATTCGAATCAAGGTCTACACTACCGCCACTTTTAAAAAGTCTGGACATTCATGGAATATTAGCCCAATCTAAATTTGAATTCAATACAATACATTAGGCTAATACATCAGCGCTTTTATCGCCTAAAAAGACTAGTAGCTTATCTATTTTTTTTTTTTTCTTTTATTTTTCAACGTTGGGTTACAAATGACCGTCCCATTAGCCAATTTCTTGCAAATGCAAGCATAGAGACTCGATCCCAAGATGTGCAAGTGTGCATGCTTCTTGTGGACTTACCATCTGCCACTAACCTAAATGCAACTTGCAATAGCTTATCTATTTAATTAAGGAAAATATATAATACTATTATAAACGAAAAATATTGATAACTAAAATATATATTGCCATTTTTATAATCATATTTTTCTAAAAATATATTGATAATTAAAACTTATTATTTGTACAATACCATTCGAAATTAATATTTAATATAATTGGTGATATCATTTGAAATTCAAAATTAATTTTGAACGAAATATTCTTTAATTCCTTAAACCCTAATACACAATTATATATATATATATATATATATATTCTACATTTCCTTTAATTCAAAAGTACCATACATTTTTTCACAATTATTATTTATTTTTCATAATCTTCTATTATGTATTTTTTTTGCCAACAAGTAACTATTGGATCGACAATAAAATCTGATTCATAATCTAAGTTCTCCAAGTTAGAACAGTAGACCAACTGGTTTATGTACAATATTATGTTGATAATAGTGGATCTAGAATTATAAATATTGGAGGGAAACATAAAATATAATAATATGGGGGCATATTTGAAATTTAGATAAAAATACATTAAAAATTATCAAAAAAGAAAAAAAAGGTGATGGCTGCTGCCTTCACCAAGGACCACATAAATCCGTCATATCGATGACATACATGGATGCAAGATACGACATTTTGTATGGTACATCGTTTCATATTTTAAAAATATCAAGAAAGTCTATTAAACCTTGAATTCTTTCTGGTGATAGAATTGATTATATTGAACTATTTTCAGATTCAATAAACTATGAAACTCTTATGTATATTTATGATGATGAATTTAAAATATAAAAAATATTTTTTTTGTTGAATCTATTTCCTTCAGTTATTTCCTAACATTATATCTTTTATGTTTCATATAAATGTGAATTCTTTTACTTAAAATATATTATATGAACTGTTTTGCTATTACATGAGATTCGAATAATTTATTGAATCTATATTTTTGTTGATTCTATATTTTCTTCAATTATTCCCTAACATGTTATTTTTTTTATATAAACTATGAACTCTTTAATACGATCCTACTGTGGCTTAGGAGGATCCAGGAGCGAGATCAAGTGATTGCAGCCACTTTAGATCACAAGAGAATCCGAAGAGACAGATCTCAACATTATTGACGAGAAAAACCACAGAAGTGCTCGGAATCGAATGAAAACTTAGCAGCGGATAGATGAAGAGTTGAGGAGTCCTGTGATTAGTTTTTAGTAAATTCCGACGAGCGATGATGAAGATACGAAGGGGAATATGAGCAGGCAAATCTGACAGAATTGTGGATCGAATTGAACTATCAAGAGTGGTGAGAAAACTCTTGATCTTCAATCTTGTAAACCATTCGGATATGACATACCAAATAGATAACAAGTTAGAGGGTTTTATGCCTCAGAGATCAAACAAGTTTGAAAGGGGGTTTTTGATTAAATTGTTTGATGAAATGAAAGGAACTAGGGTTCTTAGTACTTATTGGACACCAGCCACGAAATGGGCCTTTGAAATGGGTGGGCCTAAAGTACAAATGTCCAAACTTAAAATAAAAGACTAGAATAAGTCCACTTAAAGTTTTAGTCGAAAATAGTCTTCCACTTCCCTTTCTAAGCATGTTGTCAATGGGGCGGATGTAGAGTGTGTATTGACAAGCCTCATTAAAAACCTTGGTCTAGAAAACCCATTGGGATAAAACTAGACACAAGAAAAAGAGTGCAAGAATACACACATCTCATTGACAACTAGAAAATATATATATATTGTTATATGTGAAAATATATAACTTTTTAAGTATAATTTTCATTTTATTTTATTATTATCTCATGATAGTACTTGATATATATACTAAACTAGATGATGTCTCGTATGGTGCATGGTTTTTTTGTGAAAAATCAAATATGCATTGGGAAAAACGTTAATTTAACCTTGACATTTTTTAAAATAATTGATTAAATTTTGGATGTGGTTGATTAAACTTTCAATTTTTGTTGACTTTGAAAACAACCCTCAACTTTGCGTTGACTAGGCAAATTGAACATTCGATTATCCCAAATCAAAAGTTTATCTAAATTCGAAAGCCAAGTTGATTTTTGAAGTTCTATTTAGTTGTTATCTTCCTTTTGAAGAATCTCTAAACTTGATTTTTTTTTGAAAGAATAAACTCAAATTCGTCGATTTCAGAAGTTGTATTCGATACTTCAAATCGATGAACTTGAGCTCATTCTTGAAAGAAAAGAGAAAATCAACTTAGGAGTTTTCTATAAGGAAAATAAGAACTTAATCGAACTTCCAAAATTAATTTAACTTTCGAAAAACAGAAAATTTCGATTTGGGATCGAGATGTCCAATTTTTCGAGTCAACGTAAAGTTGAGGGTTTTTCAAAAGTCAATAAAAATTAAGGGTTTAATTAACCAGATACAAAGTTCAAGATTTAATCAACCATTTTCGGAAAGTTCAAGGTTAAACTAACATTTTCTCCAATTTGCATTTTTAGTTATTTCATTTGTTTACAATATTTATATTTGACTTTTTTTTATTTAAGTGATTCATATATAAATTTATTACTTTTATATATACTTGATATACTAGAAATTTTATAATAATAATAATTTGTGATTTACACAATATATTTTTTCTATTTTTGTTTATTAAAATTTTGATATATTACAATTTTAGTATGAAAACTTTTCTTAACTCGTGTCATTTAGATTATTAGACTCATGTTCATTTATGTTTTTAAACATATATTCATTTAAGTTTCATTTAAAGTTTTAAACTCGTATTCATTTAGGTTTTAAGATCCATATTGTTCCTTTAGATTTGTAGACATGTGTTTATTTATACAAACATGCATCATATGATTATTTAGCCATTTAAACTTATTTTAAAAAGTTATTGTAATCTATTAATCTTTAGTATATTTTTAACTTTTTAATATATCTTAAATATATACATTTAAAATTTAATATTAGTAACGTAAGAGTAATAATAAACTTTTAATTATTAAGAAAGAGTATGAGTCGGGGTTGCTTTCTTTATGAATCTTAGAATTAATCACAAAATGAGATTTTTTGTCAACATTAGATCATAACTGGCTAGTACATTAGCCAAATTTTTACATAATATAGGTTTTAGGATTCAATTTTTGAATGTACAAGTGTACATGTCTCTTGTAGACTTATCTGCCATGAAATGAGTCTTCTATTTCAATTAAAAAATGGAATTTAACTTATAATGATACATTAATAGGGAAATTTTAAGATATAATTGATAATTAATATTTTTTATGATATATACTACGGATTAGGAATTACTTATAATAAAATTAAATTATATTTAAATATATATTTCTGCGTAAACTCAAAACATATATTCGATTTACCAATAAAGTATATATGTTTATATTTGAGATTATATAAATTGTTTTGTTATATCATGTACAAAAAACGTTATTCTATAAACTAGAAGAGTAAGAAAACTTTTTTCTCTCTCTTTTCTCTCTATTAGGAGGATTTCCGGCGACCTTTTGTTTTCTGGGGGAGGGTTTAGGGGGTGGTAGGGTTAGATTTGTTCTCTAGGTGGCTCGATCTGGGTTGATCTTGAGTTCGGGGAGGTGAGCGGCTTCGTTTTTGGTGTTTTTCGCGAGTTGGAGAAGGGAGATCGGTGGGTGAGTTCTCGGGTTAAGGGTGAGTCGGGGAGGTTCCAAGGTAGCTTGTAGAGAGTTTTCGTCTTCAGATATGGGTTCCCCTGGAGGAGGTTTTTTCCTTTGTCGTTTCTAGGGGTGAGTTATAGGGTGTTCTGTGAGTTTCTAGGTTTAAGTTTTGAGGGTTTCTGGGTTTCAGGAGTTTTACCTCCGTTTTACGAGGTTAGTTTCTCGCGAATCGGATCTCTTAGGTTTTGGATCTAGGTTTTGTCGGGTCTTTTAGGTTCTGTTTCGGAAAGGGTGGCCTTCGAGAGGTTTCTAGTCTTCGTATCTGAGGAGTGGAAGGTGATCTGGTTTCATCGTCGAAGGTATTCTTTGGTTTTCGGAGCCGTCGTCTCATGCACCATGGCGATTCGAAGGTAAGGTTATATCTTTAAGTCCGATGTTCTTTGATGTCGAGGTAAAGAAAGAGAATTTTGTGCACGGTTATTGGGTTTGTTTGTCGCAAGACCAATCGGTCTGTCTGCGGGTTTGGATGTGGAGGTGGGGGACTAAGGTTAATCTCTCTGGTAATATTAACTCCAGAGAGATTGCTATTAGGATGATTCCACAGATATGGTTGGGTGTGGTGAATTATGATATTAGGGGTCTAAAGATATCCAGTGCCCAATATAGGGTTCTGAGATCTGTTTTTGGCTCCTAGGTTATGGTAGAACTAAATTCGGACGTTAAGGTGGGTGATATCCAATCTTTCTTGGTGTGGGAAAGAGGTGATGGGCATAGCTATCTATTGATTATGTATGCTACTTCTATTCAGTGGAGTGTTACTAGGAATTTTTGGTAGGAATTCAGTGGGATGGTTATTGTTTTATTACTAAAAATGGTGAAGTTCATAGCTAATGCTCCTTAGTTGCTTTTTGGAGTCATAGTGTTGTTTTCTGTAAAAAGTGGTATCTCATGTGAGAAGGTTTTATTCGTATGTTTTGCGAGGTTTATACTTCAAAGGGGATTTTGGAGAATATGGTCTAGCAGGACCGGTATTTGGGATGTAGAGAGGTCTGGCCATCAGGTACGTCTCTCTGTTTCATTGACAGAAGACCTTTCTGTTGATTTGTATGGTCATCTGGCTGATAAGTTTAAAGATGCATTACCTATGAGGGTGGGGTATGATTATGTTAGTACGTCGGCTATTAATTGGATAGATTGGGGTCGTTTTTTGAGGAGCTTTGATTCTTATACGCAATTAATGGGATGGAAAATATACTTTCTGTTAAATTTTTTTTGAATTCAAAAATTGGGGTGGTGTCGAATGTTACTTATCTAGATTTTTCTGGATCCTAGGTCGCCTGAATTATAGGGTCTGTAACAAATATAATATTATGGAATTTTTTCAAATTTTGAATATAACTTATAAAGGGATGAGCTATCGTTCCCTGAGTCCAACACAATTAAATCAGAGTCTAAGTGGGCAATATTTCTTTGTCTTGAGTTGGGTTAAGTTAGTGGGACGGGTAAGTGGCCTCAATTTGGGGAATGGGAGGTTCCAATTTGAGTTTAAATCTGAAGATGAATTAGCGAAATTCTTAGACAATGGGTTAATCAACTTTGATGGGTGGATGATTTCTTATGCACCTTGGAAGGCGGTGGCTGACGCGGATTATTCGAACATGATTCGATTATGGATTAGAATTACGGGGATTCCATTTGAGTATAGAGTGGAGGAAGTCTACCGTTTAGTAGCTGAAACTTTTGGGACTATACTTGGTATGGAGGTCAATAAGGGTGAGGTACTCATCGAGATACCATGTTAAAAACCGCTGATTTTTTCCTCAATTTTAGAATTTGAGGAAGGAAAAGAGTCTAGAATCATGTTTGAATATAAACGGCTTATAGGTTTCTGTCGTCTTTGTTATCGGATGACGCATGAAACAGAGTCGTGTTATAAGGCTAAGTTAGAGGAAAGAGAGTCGGGTGTAGTTGGGAAAAGAAAACTGGGAGCATCTGAAAGAACAAAAAGTTTTAAAGGTGTTGTCTTAGGGGGTAAAAGAAATCTGAGAGCAGTTAATAGAGCATTATCAATGAGGGATAAAGCGGAAGTGGGTACAAGGAGAAGGGATTTGATTTCAAATTTTCCTAATGTGGCGGATAAGGAGAAGGTATTGCCTCATTTTGGCTTCTGTTTAGTTGGCATATGTGTATTTCTGACTGAGATTTGTTTCCGGGGTACACAAGATATTAGCGGGGATGAGGAAGAGATGACTCTTTCGGTGAAGAAGGTGTGGAGGCCACTTTTTCAGGAGGAAAACTCGGGTGCAGACAAGGTGTCAGATTTGGCACTGTCTGCTGAAGTGGGTGAAGAAGTTGGTTCGGTCTCGGAGGCTCTCTTAGATCAGCTTGAGGCGGATATGATACTGCCAACTGAATTTGATGATCAAGTGGGGTTACTGCAGCATGAGGAGGCTTTTCATGATTCTGCAGAACTGATTGAAGCACTTTCAGAGAAGATGGAGGTAGAGGTTTCAGAATCCATGGTTTCAGATCAAGTTTTATGTTCAAGACAGAATCTGTCTGAGGAGCAATCTGATGTAGTCATGGCCATAAGGTAAACATACCAATAAGGTATTGAAGAAGCCGCCAACTCCAATCTGCGGGGTAAGCATACAAAAGATGGCCATATTGGGTACCAAGTCTCCTAGAAGGACACCACGGTCACAAAAGCTTAAAGAAAGCAGTTTGAAGGAGCAAGATTAGGTCTCAGATTTTTTCTTTTTAATGTTTTTAAAAATTCTATGTTGGAATTGTCAAAGCATTGGGAATAAAGTTTCAATTGGTTATTTAATGAAATTCCCAAAAAGGGGAAATATATGGTCATGGAGAGGGGTTAGACGAAATGGGATAATACGATGTGTTTTAGACAAAGCGTTAGGTAATGGAGACTGGCATGAGTTATTTCCTCAGTCGGAGATTCAATATTTGGAGATGATAGGTTCAGATCATCGTCCAATATTAGGTTGTTTCAATGATACAATACAGAAAACTAAGAAGGAGTCGTTCTGTTTTGATAAAAGATAGGTATCAGGCCTAGCCGATGTGGTGGAAAAAAGTTGGAAAGGATGTGGGTTTCGTCAGACTTTTTTTCTGATAAAGCGTATTAGAAATTGTCGTAAGGAAATTTCACATTGGCGTAGTACAAATTTACGATATGGCAATAAAAAATTAACAGAGCTTAAACAGTTAGTTGCAGAGTATAGTTTGAGTTCTACGGTTGATAATCGGTTTATAGTTGATGTCATGGCTAAGCTAAAACAAGCTTGCATGGAAGAGAAGACATATTGGAAACAGAAAAGCAGGAATAAGTGGTTGAAAGAGGGTGATGAGAATACGAAGTTTTTTCATTCTGTCACTAAACAACGTAGAGCAAGAAATAGAATAACTGGTTTAATGACTGAGAGGGATACCTGGGTCACAACAGAAAGCGCGATCTTGGGAGAAGCTACATCATATTTTTCAAATTTGTTTCATAGTTTGATAACCCCCTATACTAGATTTGAGTGTGTAGAGTCGAAGATCTCGGATTTGGATAACCAGATTCTGATGAGACCCATAACGAAATTGGAGGGTAAGACAGCGTTGTTTATGATGGACCCGGGAAAGACACCATGGCCTGATGGTATGACATGATTGTTCTATCAAAATTATTAGGATATATTAAAAGAAGATTTGGTGATACTGGTGAATAAGTTTTTAGGGACTAGTTTTTTTGAAAAAATCGTTGAATAAGACAAACATTTGTCTTATTCTGAAGGTTTCACGACCTACATGTATTAGTGACTTTAGACCAATTAGCATGTGTAATATATAAATTGATATCCAAAATTTTGTGTTTAAGGTTAAAAAGGGTATTACCCAAAATTATATCTGAAACACAGTCGGCTTTTGTTGCCGGGAGGGTCATTTCTGATAATATACTGATTGCTAAGGAATTATTACACGCTTTACGTACGAATCCTGCAATTAAGGGACAGTATATGGCAGTTAAAACGGATATGAGTAAAACCTATGATAGAGTGGAATGGAATTTTATTCGTAATTTGTTGCAAAAGTTAGGTTTTTGTGATGGATGGATAAAGTGTGTTATGTGGTGTATAACAAGTGTGGAATATTCGATATTCATAAATGGGACAGCAAGGGAGAAAGTTACCCCAAGAAGAGGACTTCGATAAGGAGATCCTTTATCGCTTTATTTATTCATTATGTGCACAGAAGTCTGAATTGCCAAATTAAAGGCTGCCGAGCAAAAAAGATTTATATCTGGTATAAGGGTAGCTCGAGAGAGCGCGGCGGTATCTCATTTGCTCTTCGCGGATGATAGCCTCTTTTTTTGCAAGGCTTCAAAAAGTGAAGCGGAATACATTTTACAGATTCTCAAAGAGTATGAATTGATTTTGGGTCAGCAGATCAACTTTGCAAAATCACTATTCAATTTGGTTAATTGGTGCCGGGGAAATATCATTAGTATAGTATAAGGAATATTGGGGATTGAGAATGTAGGAGGAGTGGGGACATACTTAGGCCTCCCTAAAAACATCAGTGGTTCTAAGAGAGCAGTTTTTGGCTTCGTGGGGGAAAGGCTGCAGGCTAGAGTTGATAGTTGGTCAGCAAGGTTTTTGTCGAAAGGAGGGAAAGAAATCCTGATCAAGTCAGTCTTAACTGCATTACCAACATATGTGATGTCCTGTTATAGATTGCCGAGTGCGGTGGTTAGGACAATTGAGTCGGCAATAGCGCGATTATGGTGGGCTAATTCAGCATCCTCTGGAGGTATCCACTGGAAAAATGGACGGAGTTATGCAAACCAAAGGTGGAGGGGGGTATGGGTTTTCGAATTTTGGAAGATTTTAACACTGCGCTTTTGGCAGAACAGTTATGGCGGTTGTTAACTAATCCAAAATTGTTACTCGCTAGAGTTTTAAAAGGTAAATACTATAAGAACTCGAGTTTGTTATTGGCCAAACAGATGGTAGGATCATCATATGGTTGGCAGAGTATGTTATCTGCTAGATCTTTAATTTGTAAAGGTACTATATGTAAGATCGGAGATGGGAAAGCGATTCGTGTGTTGCAGGATGCTTGGATTCCGGACGTTGCCCCGCGGCCGGCTACATGGACTCATATGTATCCGTTTCCAAATCTGATGGTTGACCAATTTATTGATAAACGATCGGGAAGTGGAAACAGAAATTAGTACATCAGTTTTTTGATTCAAAAGATGCACAGTTGATTTTGGGTATGGTAATTCCGAAAAAGACAATGTCGGATTACTGGGGGTGGCATTACACTAAATCGGGTTGTTACACTGCTAAATCAGGGTACAAATTGGTAGGTGAGGGTTTCGATATGGAGAATAGGGCGTTGGGGCCATCTTTTGACATGTTTTTTGAGAAGATGTGGAGGCTAGATTGTCCAAATAAGATTAAGCATTTTATTTCGCAAGTCCTGACTGGGAGTGTAGCGGTGGGCCGAAATATGGTTCACCAAAGAGTGGGGACAGACCCTCGCTGTTTGAGATGTGGGGTGGAGGCGGAGACAATTAACCATGTATTATTTGAGTGTCCGCCAGCGGTGCAGGTTTAGGCTATATCCCCTATTCCGCCAGGGCTAGGGGAGTTTCCGGGTAACTCGGTTTTGCATAATCTGGACCAGTTATTTTGGCGAATCCAAACGTACGATAATATAGATATTTTCCCATGGATTATGTGGCATATCTCGAAAGCTAGGAATGTTTTTTGTTTTACAAATATGGACTTAGATCCCAGATTAATTCTGCATAGAGCGGATTCAGATTGTTCAGAGTGAGCAGGGGCTCGACTCGGGCCTACTGTACTAGGGCCAAAATTGGGCAAAATATGGACTTGTATAAGTCAACAATGATATATCCTTCCACAGCTAATCAAAGTTTCGCAGGCTATAAGTGCTTTGTGGACGCTTCCTGGAAAGTAACTGACCAATTTACGGGCTTTGGTTAGGTTTGCTTTGCAGATTTGGTGGACGGGGTATTGGTAGATACAAAACGGAGTAGACAGAGTCTTTCGTCTATACATGCGGAGGTGAAAGCAGTGATATGGGCATTACGATCGTTGCAGGCAAGAGATATCAATCAAGTCAAGATTTCAACGGATTGCGAGACGATGATGTGGATTCTGGAGCGTCCGGAGGCATGGCCGGCTTTCTTACCATACCAGGAGGAGTACCAGCGACTCAGATTATCCTTTACCATGTGTCACCTATCGGTAATTCCTAGAACTTTGAATCACAAAACGGATGCTTTAGCCCGTTTGGCGCGAGTATCTGCCGAAGTGATGGAGTTTTAATCTGCTTCGTTTTGTTTTAGTATTTTTAGTTCTTTCTGACGTTGGAAAAAAAAAACGTTATTCTATAAAGTATATATTATAAATATTATCATATTGTTAGTTATGACAAACTTAAATAATATGAATGTATATCTTTTCATTACTCATAATATATATTCGATTAATCTATAAAATATACACATTGATATTTGAAATTATATAAATCGTTTAGTTATATCGTGTATAAAAAAATGTTACCATATAAAGTATACTTTATAAATATTCTCTACCTAATATATGTTTGTAGATAAACAAAATCGAAATTTGTTAATAACTAATAAGATGTTTAGTTTGTTAAAATTTTTGTTTTGATTATTTAATATCTTTTATTTTTTTACTTAAAATATTACATGATATAATTTTATTTTATCATAATTTCTTTCTATTAACAAATTTTTTACAATAATTTGTATTTCAAAATAGACTAATGTAACATGGTATTTAAGTTAATAATATATTTTTATTATGTAAAATATTATAATTCTATTTTATTATAATAGATTTTTAGTAAAAATTTATTTATAATAATATTTAAGTCAAAATAGACTAATCTAATATGATGTTTAAATTAATTTTTACATTTTTACTGTATAAGAGATCATTGAAACTAAAAATATATATCAAGCAAATTTACAATATATCTCTAGTCTATGTTTTTGTTCGTATATACAATTTTACTTTATAAACTTGTCTTATTACTTTAGTTATTAATTCTTATTAGAATTTTTATATAAAATAAAAAAATATATTCTTTTTATCCAAAAGTAAAATAAAATAAAACTTAGGAACGTCATAAAATTTTGGTGAGGTAAGAAAAAATATTCTAAGAAAACAAATAAAATAAAACCTAAGCTTATCTAATATTAATTATCTTTTTTACTCTTTATTTTAGTATTTTTTATTTTTATGATTATAATTTTATTTTATGATAACCTTTTACTAATGAAAAATTTGTTACATAAATTTTTACGCCAAAACGAATTAATATAACATATATATGTAGGTTAATGTTATGCTTTATTATATAAGAGATTGTAAATTAAAACAATTTTTTTTATATTTAAATTAAAATAAGTTAGTAATATTATGTAAATAATAATAATAATAACTAAAGAAAACAAAAATTATTTTAAAAACTATTAATTTATTGATGATTAATTTTAAAGAAGTAAAATTTATTTTAAAAATATTAATTTATGTGTATTATACTAATTTATAATTTAAAAAAAAATATTTATTGATAATTAATTTTATCATTTTCCCGACAAATTAATCTACATTATCCAAACTATAGAACAATTTTTTTTGTATTTAATTTATTAAGAAAGAATTATAATATAATAAAACAATAAAAATAACAATATTTCATGATAACCAGTTTATGAATTTAAATAAACACATATCTAAAAACACAAACTTAAAATTTAAATGAATATAAATTTAAAAAATAAATAAACATGGATCTATAAACTTAAAAAACGTGAGTTTAAAAACTTAATTTGAATAAAAAGAAAATACATAGCATTGTAATACATCAATTCAAAAAATATATTTTGTATATAATACAAATCATATAAATTTTAATTTATTATATATAAAAAATGAATAAATTTTTTTATATAAATCAATTCGTAAAATTTTATAAATAAAATAAATCATATATATATTTTATAAATAAATATAAATAATTACAAATACATATTTGTTTTTTATAAAATATATCTCGTGAACATGATAATCTAGTTTATTATAACTTTTAACTAGTATATAAATTCTTTTTGGCCGGATGCTACCTATTCTTCTACCATGAAACCAGGTTTCTCGAGTTAGCAATGTTTTGTCTAGTCTTGGGGACTAAAACTCGATTTGACTTGTCCGACTCGATCCAAATCAAAAATTAGACAAATTCAGTCACGTATTGCATATTATTTCGGGTAATTCAGTAAAATTTATAATAAATTTTGGTTAGTGATTGGACCGGTTATGTTAACATAACCGAACAATTAACTGGAATTTATTAAATAAAAAACTAAATTATATAACCTTCTAATCTCTTGAGACAGCGACTTCTTCATCTGAGTCGATCTTCTTCTTCATCTTCATTGTTTTCTTAATCTTCTTTTTCGTCTTCTTCTTAATCTACTCCTTCTTTGTCTTCATTGTCTTCTTAAATCTTCTTTTTCGTCTTCTTCTTAATCTACTTCTTCTTCGTTTTCTTCTTCCTCTTCTTCTCTTCATCTTGCTTTTCTGCTTTTCTTCTGCTTCTTGTCACTCATTCACTCACTCTGAAAGACCAAAATTTCAGATTTTATGGTTTGAGAATTAAATCGTCTCAAAGATGGTGTTCGATAATGGCTATGTTTTTTATAAGTATTTGGTTTTTTAATTAGGGTATATTATATGTTTGGATCGAAATACAACAATTTGGGCTTAGCCCATGTACTTTTTATTTCTTTTCGCAATTAAATAGTAAAGCACTTTTAAAAAATGGTTTTATTCGGCAGACATTGTTACTATCTAAATTATCTAATATCTGACCTAATCCGATAACTGAATTATCCAATTCGACTTAAACTAAAATACCTGAAGTCGCAGGGTTAGTTTTATCAATGAATTTTGGAAAACTTAAGACCTCCGCTCCGATCTTCTTTAGTTTTGCTTCTCTGGTTTATTAGAAAGACTATGTGCGGGAGCTCTCAGCATATAATAAAATCCTTCTCCTTGTTGTTTCAAATGTGATGTTTTAGACAATAGAATGTTTATTATCTTTATATATTTTTTTCTCAGCATATAGCAGCTTTAAGAGGATATGAAGATTGGAGTTTTGGTACTTCTGAAGCACGGATGTAACATTCACATAAGAGGTAAACACATCATACTAGATTACTATGTTATGTTTTATGTTTTACAAATATGTTCTAAGAACAAAATTATACATATTTTTGCAGATGTGAGTGGTAACACGGCTCTATGGGAAGCAATCTTATCGAAGCATTTTACTATATTCAAGATCCTTTATCATTTCGCAGCGATATCGGATCCACACGTAGTTGGAGATCTTTTATAAACAATCACAATCAAAGACAGTCACTTTTACGGTATGAATAAATTTCTTAAGGAAAAAGTTATAAAGGCTCACCCTTTACAATAAAAACAACTCCACAGCTCCTCAAATTCCGAGTATGTTGATAGAAGAAATAATTCAAGCAAAAGCCTTAAGCAAAATGGATCTGCATTTACCAGATTTTGAACATCAATGATACATCTATGGTAACCATCAATAATAAATGCTACAACTTTAATAAATAGAAAACAAAAACAAGCAAATCGACAAAGAGAAGAGTAAATAAATCCAGCCAAAGTAGCTTAATCAATCAGAATTGGAAGAAATTGTAAGCATAAAGCAGAAAAAGATCAGAATATCTATATGTAGTAAGAAAGGGGAAAATCAAACCAAAAATCGAAACGAGAAATTAGGAAAAGAAGCATCGGAAAGTGATTACAAAATCAGAGAACCATTCCATAACTTGTCTCTCACATTACAAAGAACAGCTTTTGATTACTTATGCTTGATAAATTTGTTGACTTTATCAAAATTATGAATACTTACAGCTTTACAAGATGGACATCGAAGAGGAGTCGTAGTTTATACAACGGAATCGTTGAAGAGGAAAGAGAATCGCGATCACAAAGACAGGAAGAGGCGGAGAAATTGTTAAAATTTAGGGTTTGAAACCGAAAGGTCATTGGGTACCCATTTGTTATGGGTAATACTCAATTTAAGCCTATTTATTTTTCTTATTGAAGTAAGATTTTGAGTTCTCTTTTTTTCTGGGTTTTGGGTATCCTATGGGTAAAAACCCAATAATAATATCCCAATTCTTTAGATAACGTAGAAGTCGAGCTAGCAATTGATTATACTGATGTTCTTAAGATAGTTTTCATCCCGAAAAAATAGCCACAACATTGTACCTTATCTAGAAATTATTTCTG